>CM046469.1:41421633-41504532 GCA_025506415.1 Flaveria robusta
CAGATGATTACGTATTTATTGAAGTATTATCATATATGTAAACAACAAAAAATAATATATAAAAAATCTAAATGAAACCTGTTCATCATCTTCTTCATCTTAATTCATCATCTTGATTTATCATCCTTATATCTAGTAACCAAGTTTACTATCATCTTTGTCCCAACTAATTTCCTTGAATATAGAGGTTATTCTTTATTAGGGGTGCGAACGAGCCGAGCCAAGCCCGAGCTCGTATGGGCTCGAGCTCGGCTCGTGAATACTTAGGAGAGCTCAAGCTCGAGCTCGGCTCGTTTCGAGCTTTATTTTTAAAGCTCGAGCTCGACTCGACAAATACTCTTTCAAGCTCGAGCTCGGCTCGGGCTCGGCTTGTTTATTTATTTAAATATTATTTTTAATATTTTTATATTTAATTTTGATATATATATTTATAATTATATAATTTATATAGAACAATATTCATATATTTAATTGTTTTTTTATCATAACTTTATATATAATAGATATTATTTATATAATATTTTAAATAAATTAAATAAAAATATATAAATAAAAACCTCGTTTAGGGTCGCGAGTCGGCTCGAGCTCGATATGTGAAGCTCGGGCTGGGGCTCGATAATTAAAAGAGCTTTTTCCCAAGCTTGAGCTCAGCTCGGGCTCGATAAAGCTCGGCTCGTTTTGAACTTTTTATCGATCTGATCTCGAGTAGCTCACGAGCGGCTCGGCTCGTTTGCACCCCAATTTTTTATATTGTTCATCGAGTTCATCATAGTTCATCATAGTTCATCATCACTACTCAACTGTTGGATATAATCAACAAGTTCAACATCAATACTCAGCTGTTACGTATAAGTAACACTGCTGGGAATATGTCATCATCTTCAACGTTGGTATCTTTGTTGTGACATCATCTTCAATGAGTTATTCATTTTATTCAATCATCATGTTTATTTCATTAATTGCTTTCTTCTTTAAAACCTTTCTTGATTGTTATAATCTATAGATTGATTAATTCAAATAAAGGAGAAAACTTTAGGATTTAGTCAAAAAATAAATATTTACTATAAATACATTATATACCAAAGTACAAAAACACCCTTTAAAACAAATAAAATAAATAAATTAATGAAATTATGTGATTGGCTGAATTTGGTTTTTTTAGTTATCTCAAAAGTAGTTGGTTTTCTTAGTATCCCTACTATATATATATATATATATATATATATAGTAGGGATCCTAAGAAAACCACAAAGTTATGAGAAAACTAGAGAAAACCAATGAAAACGCTCACATAATATATAAATTTTTTATCACTACCCTCTATATATATGTATGAGTATATATAAATAAGGTTATGAATCAAATGAAAACCGTATCATGGTTTTACATATACGTCACGCATAGGTTACGTATACGTAACCATTTTTCATTCGATATAGTGGTACGTATACGTAAGACTCTTCATTCTCGTATATATGCTCAACATATATGTACCAAACACTTAAATAACATCTTAACAACTAAAATAATAAAAAAGTTATGAATTATGTTATTGGTTTTCGTGGTTTTCTTTGGTTTTCACATAACTATTGGTTTTCTCAATAAACCCTCCCCTATATATATATATATATATATATATATATATATATATGTGTGTGTGTGTATGTATGAAATTTGTTGCAAATTGATACTATAATTCAAAGCCGTCGGCAAGAGAAATGAGAAGGAAGGTGTTTGGAAGTTAATAAACTGGCATCGTGATTCTAGTATAGAGAGAGTCATATATCTGAAAATGGTAGGTCTAGACTCTAGTCTTTGTCATTATCAAAAACATGAGACTATGTTACTCTACCTAATATATATTTAATAAAAAGGGTATGTTTAGTAAGTTATTACTGTCTTTACCGATGAAATGATCATTCAACTAAGACATTGACATATTTACTTATTGTATCACAAATCTCGTTCTAGTTGTCGATTTAAATTTATCTGAATATATTTAATACGTTGCATGAGTAGCCTCAAGGTTGTTTGTTCAAGCTAAATCTGTTTAAGAATGTAACATGCTAATTTTAAAGTAGAGTCTCGTGTTGATTTTAACGGCCCGAATACACAAGTTTTAAATATAACAAGTCACTTAATAGGCAAAACTTTATTTTCTTACACATAAAATAATAGGTGTCTAAAGCGTATACAATTTCTAATTTAAGTATTTAAATTTATTACAATAATTATCAAGTCTTAAAACTTTAACGTACATAAAATTGAGAATGTAGGAATTAGTTTTTTTAATAAACATGTATAGTTGGTAAACCCGTGTTGCGGTGGTAATATTAACGTGGTAATTACGTAAAAGAAAAGTGTGAAGTCGTGACGGGTCGGTATAGATTATAAAAATTATTATGCCTCAGACGTTGCGGCGTAATGAAAACGTAGCATTAAGACGGAAAAAATGGTCTAGAAAAGTAATTAGAGAAGAAAATTAAAAAAATGAAACCATTGAGATTTAAACCAAAGGAACCTTACTCAAACTACAAAGAACGAACCAATTCAACCAACAAAAACTTTATTAGTAACAACAATATATGAAAAGATCACTTATAAAAAAAACTCATCAACATTGGTTTTTAAGTATAATAAATAAAATGGACGTAGTGTTGTCCATTTAAATTGATATTTGAGATGATAAAACTAAGTATAAAAGTTATTACTATTATATTTACTACATGGATACGTTATTTAATTAAAAACAAGTTCAATATGCATATCATTCAACAACTTCAATCCATTAGTTAATATGCAAATTCTAGTAAAACATTTATTCGATAATAAATGGAAACAATACATGTAACCCTTACATGTCAAGAGGTTGACTCATTTAAGATATCATAATAAACAAACAATACATGAGAAAAATTTATAAGAACGTATGAATTGATTAAACTGTTAATTATTCTTTACGATGGAAGATAACTTCAAGAGGTTTTTCTTTTTGTAAAGTCACACCAAATTTTTCAGTCATGTCTAGTTTTGTTGGATCCTCGCCGTTTGGAAGTGACCAGTCATATCCTACAATCAAAGAGGCTAACATGGTTTGAAGACTCTTAACACCGGAGGGTAAACCTGGACACATTCTCCTCCCACCACCAAAAGGTATGAATTCATAATCATGGCCTGTAAAATCAATGTTTGAACCAATAAACCTTTGAGGTTTAAAAGTATACGGGTCCTCCCAAACTTTTGGGTCATGACAAATAGCCCAAACGTTGACCCATACTTGGGCATTTTGAGGAATAGAATAATTCATAATTTCACAAGCTTCAAGGGCACGTCGAGGAATTAAGACTGGAACTACAGGATGCAACCTTAGTGTTTCCTTGATACAAGCATTAAAGTAGGACAATTTAGAAAAGTCGAATTTCATGATACTATTAGTGTTGAGTTCCCTTTTTAACTCTTCATGTACTTTGTGCATAATATCTTTGTTCTTTAACAACTCAGCCATAGCCCATTCAATGGTTGTTACCACGGTATCCGTACCCGCTATGAATAATTCCTGCATGTGGGAAAAATAAAAGATTCTAAATATTTAGAACAAATGAAAGCCTACATTTGATGGTATTCTCAAGTATTATACTATTTTTTTTCAATATAGAATTATATTATCAAAATTAAGATCATTAGATTACTAGTCAACGGCTAATATCTTCAAGTATTTTTGTATATACTAACTTTAACACATCACACAAAGACTTTTATCTTGAAATTCTAAGATTGGTTTTTTGATGTCTAAACTGATTTGATATCTAATTTTACGAAAATATGTGTGTCATCTACTTATCTATGTGTTCTTCTTATATAATTTTATATAAACAAAGATTGTTTGAGCAAAGAAATGTATATGAAAGACTTACCAGAACCAAAATATTGATTTGAGCAGTCGTGAAATTATTTTCAAGCAATAAATCCAAGAAATCTTTTTCGTGATCAGCCACCACCATATTTTTGACGATTCGAGCTCTTCTCTCTTTAACTATAGCCTCTGAAAAGCTAGACAACTCGTCAAGATGATTTAAACTGTCCTTCCTTAATCCTTGAAGATCCAGGCCTCCAACTATAGGGAAAAAGTCACTAACATTTGGTGTAACAGAATTCTCCAATATCTTAAAGAGTCCGAATTTTAACCGATGAGCGGTTTCATCATCTTTAAGATCCAAAAAATCCTTGCTAAACAAAATGTTGCTTAATGTGTTAATCAGTGTAGTGAAAATGAGTTCCTCTATTTTCACTACTTTTCCTTGCGTGTTATTCAAAAATTCTAACATACGAGTCAACTTTTCATTTCTCAAGTTTGATTGTGCCTCTATTGCTTTAGCTGAGAACAACTCAAGCCGGCACAGGGTTCTACATGATTTCCAGTGTTCGTTGCAGTCCCTCGCCCATACAAAATAGTAGTCTATGAAACTTTGTTGAAGTGCATCAGGTATGGAGCGACCAGAAAGATGACGGTCTTGAGTCTTGAGAACTTCTTTGGCTGCCTCTGGCGAAGAGGCTACCACAAGAAGTCGGGTACCTAAACGAAGAGAAATGAGGGGGCCATATTTTTTAGCAAAGTTGGCGGCGGCGATATGAGGGTTCTTGGCCATTTAGCAAAGAGAAATACCGTTGTTTAAATCTATAGGTTACGGATCCATAAGAATATGACATTACAAAAAAAACTCCACCCATGACCACTTGTTCGTTGTCATTATTCTTGCTTTATCAACTTTTATTTGTATAAAACTTCTAATTTAATCAGCATTATTCTTATTTCTTTCATGGATTTCTAAATACATTATCTAAGTTTCTATATATGTATAGCATTGTTTGAAACTACTGTTCTAACGGCTTTGATATGTTTAGGATGATGCTAAACTATTAGTCTTCATAGTTTTTGTCTTTTATTATTTTTATTTGTAGTGGTTACAATTGTTCAAAAAAAGCCAAAAACATAAAATAACCAAAACCAAATCGCATCCGTAATTTTAAAATATTTAATCAAATCGTAAATTCAGTTTTCACTTTAGATAATGGTTATACAAGATCTTGATTATTTGGGTTGGTTATCCATGTAAACCGAATTTTTTTACACTAAAATTATTTTACATGGTAAAATATGATAAGTTTTAAAATTACCTTTTTAGAGGGGAGAGTATGATAAATAATAAAGAGGTGTGTATAGCCTAAAAACTCTTGTCGTTGGTATTCTTAAATAAAAATTACCCGGCACGCATAATATCTAGACTGTAGAAAACCAAAGACAAACTGATGATCAATTGTAACACTCAACTCTTGATCTATTGTATGTAAAATATTTTATAGGCAATTAAAAGATATTGGTTTTATTATAGCTAAAAGAAATATTAATTAAAATTTTGTATTTTTATAACTAAAAATATATTTATTGTAACTTTAAGATTCACTCTATTAAAAATGGCATATTTTAAAATGAGTTTTCACATTAGTTTTTATTGCTCATCTTGAATTAATTATATGAATAGTCCTTGTAGGAAAACGATTATCTCACAATGATGGATGGTGACTAGGTGAGGGTGGTGTGGTGGTCGTTCAATGGTATTTTGCATATGTATAAGAATGGAAGACGATGGTTTGATGATGATGGTCCGTTTTCCGATGGGGTTATAGTGGTGATCATCGGAGCTAGGTGGTGGTAGTGGAGATAAAAGAGGATGATGAAATGGGGTTGGTAGATGTGAGATTGGGAGTTACATATATAATTTTAATATTTTTTATGTTTTTTTTAATATTTTAATATTAAAGGGTAATTTGGTCAATTCATATGCATTTAATCGCAAAACTTATCACCCATCCTACTCGGAGATCGTTGGTGTTACATTTGTGCAAAGTATTGGGCTAGCTTGTAATTTCAATGAGTTAGGATACAAAAGTGAAATCAGGGTATACCATAGGGACCATCTGTGTAATTCAGTCATTCGTTTATTAAACTATTTTCATTTAGTGTCATTTCCTATATTTCACGTTCTCAAAACACAAAACCTTCCCTCTAAAACTTTATATTTTCTTATATAGTCTTGAAAGCAATCCTGGTATGTTTTCTCCCTACCTCTTAGTCTCGATGAGTTCCACCCCTTGATCTATCTTATCCCATTTTCTCGTTCAAGCCATGCATCCTTGAAGCATTCAGTGCCCTTTTTCTATCGTATTTATTCTTATAGTCGCTCATGTAATTGTGTTGGTACATACGTTTCTCTTTCAATTTATCTCTTTAGTTTAGTGGACATGAACACGACCCACCCTATTTTTCGAATTGGCGGTAAAGAGGTGAAGATGGGTGTGGTCATTCACACATGATTGGTAATAGCCGTTCAGGGACTATAATTTTTTTAAAAACAAATTAGTTAACATACTTTTACCCTATAAGTTTATATACAACAAATTTATTTATTTATTCACACATTTTTCTTCTCATATGATCTCAACCTACAAACTTATCACAAAATTTACAATTTACTTATTTTCTTACTTAGATTTATCATCATCTTCAATCATGGATGAATTTTTTAATGGTTCGTTTGACAAACGTACCAATATTATTTCATCTCGCCCATGATTACTTCCCCCTTATATTCTTTATATATAGAAGAAGTATTTCGTGACAGGTTTAGTATGCAAAATAATTAGTTTTACACGTTGCTAAAGACATTAAAAAAGAATACACATTATTCTAGATTATGATGAGATATTAGAGGTAAAAAATCATTTCTGTCATTACAAAAATATATGCCCTTCACTTTTCTTCATTTCAAGTTTAACTGTAGACTATACAAGAATGAGTATTATCTTGACAATGGACTATATCTGAATATAAATACTACTATTAAGTCCTTCATCCTTATGGACATCAATTATAATCAAATTTTAAGAAAGCAAAAGAAGCAACAAGGAAGTATATGAAATGAGCTTTTGGAGTATTCAAAGGTAAATGAGACATAATTCAAAACCATGCTCCACTAATGGACCCTACAAGGATTAGGAAAATAACATGATCTTGCGTATGCTACACAACGTGAAAGAAGAAAATAACAGGTTTCAATTGTTGGTTATTGCTTGAAGGGAGGTAAGGAAAGAAGGATCGGGCCGAGGCCTATAGGGGCATGCAAAAGGAGGGGGATGCCTTCTTGTTATTCACCATCTAATGCTTGGCTCGTTTCTTGAAGAACTCAAAAGTAAAAGGAAGAGTAAAAATAAATACAAGTTAAAATCATCCTTAAATCTACGTTTTTTGGTTAGAAATGGGATTTTTGGGTAAAACTAGAATTTCTACATCAAAACCCAGTTTTTAACGTGTTTATCCACTTAAAATCCGTAGATCTAACTTTATTGGAGATAAACAAATGATTTGAACATAAAACGTTAGAATTTGGGACAAAATAAATGAGTTTCCAATGAACATTCATCCACCAACACTCATGTGATGACACGACTAAGAATATAGAGTACCTCAATAAATTTTGCTTGGTGAAGACATAGAAGTGGTCAACCTGTGATTGGTTGACGACATTTATGCTTGCAACACCCATGAGTAGCGATAGTTAGGTTACGTAATAGTAGGAAGTCCTAATAGAAGTTAGTGGATAGTGTTTGACCTTGGCAACACTCCCAAGGATATTGCCTAGCGATACTAGCGACACTACCAAAGCTAATGACCGACAACATTGTCGGCGACAATGTTCATATCATTGGTTAGTTTTGATTGTTTTGTGTGTCAACTTTTGTGAAGATCATGTACCAACCTTCTAAAGTAGACCATTTAGCCAAAGTACAATTACCAACATACATGTGAGTTCTATATTTCATTTTTCTATAGTTATTAATGTTTTGGTCTGGTGTGCATATTTGTAAAGATTTACCATGAATGTTTTATGGTAAATTGGCAACAAATGTTATTATGTTTAAAACAGGTTTTAAAAAATGGACCGAATCAAAGCACATTTTATAAAACTAAAGGATGTATGCTTACCAATTATTGTACAACTGGTTCTCAGGTGGAAGTGATGACGATCGCTTCATTGTTAACATGACCCCATTGATAAAAGGCTTCAAAAAAGCCTAAAGTCATGGAAGCAAAAGATAACGTGCTTTACATGTATTTAAAAGTTAAGCACTACATGTTTATGAGTAAATTAAATAAGTAAGGACCCCTAGGTTCGTAGGCCTTACAATGATTCTATTGGACGAAGGCTAAAATGTTCTTTCCAAGTGGAGGTGAAGATTTTGAAGTTAATAAATGAGTATATGATAATTGTATGCCCGGGAAACTTACTACCTTCTACGAGGATATTGTGAAAGCCCACATATCAAAATTCACCATTATTTTTCTTTATTGAGTGAATTATTAAGTTTTATAAGTTTCCAACTTTTGACGAAATTCAGTTTTTTAATTAATTTTTTATTTATTTACTTTTAATTTTATTTTAATTAATTTATTATTTTTAAAAAATTATTTTAAGACGGTGAATATGTAGAGTCACTTGAATAAAAATCTTTTCATTCTTTAAATGAAAGTTGATTGAAAATCGAATGAATATGATATCGTGCCTATATGGAGGAAAGAGATGGCTAATGCGTGTGTTAATTAAGTGAACACTCCCTCATTCCTTAACTGTGTAACAACTAATTCTTTATCAACCAAAGGTCACTTAGATCAAAGATACCAAAAATGTTGAAATAATATTTATTTCAATTGGTACAGGTTCAAATCTCATTAAACAAATACTATATATTAAATAGGTGTGTTAATGTGTAAACCTGCCCGTTCAAATAAAATTATGCTCATCATTGATATTATATATATATATATATATATATATATATATATATATATATACATACATTAGGTTACAATTCTGTGTAATAAATCGGCTAAATAAATTTACTGTTACATGATTAATAATATAAAAAGTTATGTTTTAAATATTGTGTATTATACGGATTGAATAAACTGAATTATTATACATTTGAAAATTTGAAGTTAACATATTTAAAAGAGTAAAATGCTATTTTCATCCCCGACGTTTTGTTAAATTTGCCATTTCAATCCAAAATTTTTTTTTTTTTGCCATTTCAGTCACTGTATTTTACCAAATGTTGCCATTTACATTCACGTCACTAACACAGTTAAAACTCCGTTAAATATGAGGGTATTTAAGTCTTTTTGAACACTCTAATTATTTAATTAAAATAAATTAATCAATTAATATTCAATCAAAACTAGAAAACACATGAAACGACTTATGAGACCAGACGTGGAGAATGCTAGTCTTTTCTCAAATTTCAAATTTTGATGTTTTTATAATCGAATTAATCATCAAGGTCTTTTTGGATTATTTTTAGAATCAAGCATAAGATGTTCAATATATTATTGCATTAAAATTAAATACCTTTAGTTTATCTAGTTAATAATAGTTTGATTATCCAAATTAAAAGTTTATAAACTTCATGTGTTTAAGTTCCATTTACTTTTCCTTTCATAAATTTTAATAACTTAATATTAACCACTCATTCAATCTATTTTAGTTCAAGGAATAAACTAAATAAAGCTAACTACGCCAGCCTCTTATCTTGTTCCCAGTGGCTAATCGACAATATATCAGAGAATTAACATGAATTAGCCGAGAATGCTTGTTTTCTATAATTGTATTAAAATTAAATACCTCTAATTTATCTAGTTAATAATAATAGCGATTGCCGAAATAATCAGGCACCAAAGTCGTTAGACAAAGAACCACCAGTAGGACTCATATCTAGTTAAAGAGTTAAACCAAAGTGACGATGACGGATTTTATTTGTTTTTTTGTGTTATTCTACTCTACTTGCATATTCGCCAGAAAAATAAAAAAACAATCGAATACAGAGTGGGAAATTTCAAAAGGATGTGACGGTATTAGATAAAGTCATAAAGAGAAAATAAGATTGAAGTGGACCGTAGCCAGTTTCAAACTCAAACCGCAATACAACGCTCAAACCCCTGGCCATGAGTTTTGATTAGGTTTTGCTCAAGAAAACATATATTTAGTTCCGTAATGGGGTGGTTGTCGGTATTGATAAATGAGTAGTACTTAATATTTTTATAATAATATATATAACACATGACTTTATTTTTATTAAACAACATATATAAAGGATTCTTACTGGCACATAAGTGAAGATTATGATCACTAAAATTCTTTTATGCATTTCTTCAATGTTAAAGTTAAACCACGTTTATAATTAAAAACCGTAAAAACCACCTCTACCCAATTACATAATTTATAATTGATTTAACTTTTAAATTGTTTAAAGTATATTTGAGTAAACTTCAACCTTATGTCTCAAGATCATTATATGTTTTTCAATATAAACTCCAAAGAACATCGATAATGACGAAACACTTACATATACGTACTTGTAGGGGCTATATGCACGTAATTTTAGTTGTACACTTGGTAACACGTATTTACATATACATAACCCATATATGTACGTAACTCTTAATTGTACACTTTTCAACACATACTTACATATATGTAACCCCTGGTTTTCACGGTTTTTTATTATAAACATGGTTTTCATTTGATCCCTATATATATATATATATACATATATATATATATATATATATATATATATATATATATATATATTTGAACGGCAAATCTACCCTACTAAACTAATCCAAATTACACCATGCCTGGTTTGAACCTAGGATCTCCTCTCTAAAAGGCAAAACCTCTATCAATTAAAACTGAAATTAAGTAAAAAAGTAATAAAACTGAAATTAAAAATATATAGTAATAACTCAATGGCCCTCAAAGGATGAGTCTCAAAGGATGAGTCTGATTAAAGAAAATATATAGCAAAATATTAAAACATATAAGGCAAAACAATATGACTTGTTCAAACTAAAATCCAGTAACATATTTGTTTTGATTTAGTTTAATTAATACTCTTTAAAAATAATTCTGTTATTAAATTAGATACCCGTATATGTTATAAACTTATTTTTTGATACTATTTACTACAAACAAAAAATAAATATTTATTTTCATATCTATATTGATAATATTAATAAGACTTTATTTCATTAAATTATCTAGCTAGTGTAATT
Organism: Flaveria robusta; assembly: GCA_025506415.1. Taxonomy (NCBI): domain Eukaryota; kingdom Viridiplantae; phylum Streptophyta; class Magnoliopsida; order Asterales; family Asteraceae; genus Flaveria; species Flaveria robusta. The sequence goes on from CM046469.1 coordinate 41,432,801, forward strand.
CAAATAACTTACTTCAATAATTTTAAAAGATGTTTAAATGAATAATTTGACTTGCAACTCTATTGTTAAAAACATCAATTTACCTCCAAAAGTTTCATAAATTGTATCAATTTTAATCCAAAAGTTTCATTGGTTGTTTTAATTTTATCTAAAATAATAAAACTTTTGGAGTGAAACTGAGATAATATATGAAACTTTTGAATAAAATTGATGCTTTTAATTTTTTGAAAGAAAATGATTACGTTACTTAAATCTTAGAGAATAAAACTGAAATCAACTCTTCTTTTTTATTTGTAAACTTCTCTAAGTAATAAAAGAGAGGCAGAAAAATAATTTATTTGATATGCTAGAATACCTACACGGATTATCTAAAAATCTTCTTTTATTGTATATTATAGACTAGGCTAAAGACCCGTGTAACACACGGGTTCAAGCTAAAAATATTGTTGTTATTTAAAAAGATTCATAAGTTATAATGTTGTTGCTAATAATTTGTATATCGACTTTTATATATAACTTTTAACATTAGCTACGTCTAATATTAGTAGGTTTTCTCTATTAATATTTATACGTTTAAATCGTGTATAAGAGGTTTAAGTAATAAACAAATTAAATTGAACATGAAAAACAATATTTTAAATTCATAAACATCCGAAAATTTATTTGTATATAACATTTGATATTTTGTTGGTGATTTTTCCATCACTATCTAATATTAATAGCTTTAATCACTGTCTACTTTTAACTTGAGATAATACAACATAGAGCTGACCATAATCCTTGTTTAAAAACAAACCAACTTTAGACTGCGATTGTTCTTGGCTCTTGTTTATTGTCAATGCAAAATACACTGCTAACATGAACTATCTTTTTTGAAATTAAAAAAATCTTTTTGTCTAAAGGTGTCAAAGTCAACCGTGAAGACCGGAGAGGAGCCGATAAAAAAATCCCGTAACTTTTGTCAAGATTCGAATATAAACCAAGTATTTAATGGAAACACACAATCAAAGAATCGATTTCATAGATGAAGAAAATTATAAATAATTTCTATAGTTTTTGTTGATGAATTATTTGAAAAAAAAAAAGAAAAAATATCAGGTATGATTTAATTTCTAGAAAAATATGTGATCTAATTTAGGGTTAAATTTCCATAATATTTACTACATGAATCCATTATATAACTAAAAACAAGTTGGATATGCATTTTATTCAATAACTTCAATCCATTAATTAACATGCAAATTCTCGTAAAACTTTCATTCAATAACAAGTGGAAGCAATACACTTAACCCGTACATGTCAAGAGGCCGGCAATTTTAAGATATCATTATACATAGACAACACATAAAAAAGTAAAATATCTAAAAGAACATGTGAATCGATCGAACTGTTGATTACTCTCTACGGCTGAAAATTATTTCAAGTGGTTTCTCTTTCTGCAAAGTCACACCAAATTTTTCAGTCATGTCTAGTTTTGTTGGATCCTCGCCGTTTGGAAGCGACCAATCATATCCAAGAATCAAAGGGGCTAATATGGTTTGAAGACTCTTAACACCAGAAGGTAAACCTGGACACATTCTCCTCCCCCCTCCAAAGGGTATGAACTCATAGTCATGGCCTGTAAACTCAATTTTTGAACCAAGAAACCTTTCTGGTTTAAAAGTGTATGGGTCCTCCCAAACTTTTGGGTCATGACAAATAGCCCAAACGTTGACCCATACTTGGGCATTTTGAGGAATCGAATAGTTCATAACTTCACAGGCTTCAAGAGCACGTCGAGGAATTAGGACCGGAACAACAGGGTGCAATCGTAATGTTTCCTTGATACAAGCATTGAAATAGGACAATTTAGAAAAGTCAAATTTCATGCTACTATTAGAGTTGAGTTCCCTTTTTAGCTCTTCTTGTACTTTATGCATAATATCTTTATTCTTTAGCAACTCAGCCATAGCCCATTCGATTGTTGTTACCACGGTATCCGTACCCGCTATGAATAATTCCTACAAGTAGGGAAAGTCAAAGATTATAAATACTTACAAAAATAAAAGCACACATACAATCGTTTTCTCAAATATCATACTATCTTTGTTTAATATCGAATTATATTGTTAAAATTGAGATCAATAAATGACTAGTGAACAGTCAATATCTTTAATCGTTTGTGTATGTATTAACTTTTACTTATCATGCGACGACCTTTCATGTTGAAATTCTAATACTGGTATTTTTATGAGCTAAAAAATTTAGATATTTTATTTTACAAAACTATGTGTATCGTGTAGTTGATCTATTTGACCTTCTAATAAACCAATTTTCAAAAGATTGTTTGAGCAAAGTAATGTATATAAAAGACTTACCAGAACCAAGATGTTGATTTGATCGGTCGTGAAATTATTTTCAAGCAATAGATCCAAGAAATCTTTTTCGTGATCAGCCACAACCATATTATTGGCGATTCGAGCTCTTCTTTCTTGAACTATAGCCTTTGAAAAGCTAGACAACTCGTCAAGATGATTTAAACTGTCCTTCCTTAATCCTTGAAGATCCAGGCCTCCAACTATAGGGAAAAAGTCACTTACATTTGGTGTAACAGAATTCTCCAATATCTTAAAGAGTCCGAATTTTAACCGATGAGCGGTTTCGTCGTCTTTTAGATCTAGAAAATCTTTGCTGAACAAAATGTTGCTCAATGTGTTAATTAATGTAGTAAAAATTAGTTCCTCAATTTTCACTACTTTTCCTTGGGTGTTATTCAAGAATTCTAACATATGAGTCAACTTCTCATTTCTCAAGTTTGATTGGGCCTCTATTGCTTTAGCTGAGAACAACTCAAGGCGACACAGGGTTCTACAAGACTTCCAGTGTTCGTTGCAGTCTCTCGCCCATACAAAATAATAGTCTATGAAACTTTGTTGAAGGGCATCAGGTATGGAGCGACCAGAAAGATGACGATCTTGAGTTTTGAGAACTTCTTTGGCTGCCTCTGGAGAAGAGGCTACCACAAGAAGTCGAGTACCTAAACGAAGAGAGATGAGGGGGCCATATTTTTTAGCAAAGTTGGCGGTTGCGATATGAGGGTTTTTGGCCAATTGGTGCATATTGCCGATGATCGGCCATGGCCGAGGTCCTGGTGGGAGATTTTTAACGGGTGCAAAATATTTGCGAGCGACGAACAACAAGAAGAGTACTGGTGTTGCGAAAAGGAAGAGGGAAGACAAGAGATTTAACTCCATGGAAAGGAATATGATTACTATTGAGATTGAGATTATTGGTGTGGTTCGTTTTGCACATGGAGATGCCCTTATATAGGCTTCAAGTCATCAACTAATTTCAAGTTTGGTTGGCTTTATTCTATATTTTTAATAAACAAATTCTAAGATTACTTTATGTACGTGTTTTTGATGTTCCGCTAACTGAGCTGGACAAATTGTTTTGACCCTTGACTACGTAATAAGTATAATTTTATTATTTAAAAAATATTGTCCGACCTTGATAATGACTTCATTGTTTAAATTTAAAAGTTCGAATGCAGAAGTATATGGCCTTAGAATAAAACTCCATCCATGACTAACCTGCTATTTGAAAGCAATCATTTTCTTTGTTTTGCAAATGTATTATTTATCTAATTTTTTTATCAAGTCCAAAACACATAAGAAAAGCATAAAACACAAACCCCTTGTTTTGCAAAGTATATTGATACGCACTTATTAACCTCATCCACCATCATGCATATTATTTGTTTATTTCATTTTATCCGATTACTGCATTATATTTTCTTTATATGTTTAGTTATAAGTTTAGTTGCTTAGTGTTATCTGTTAGTGGGTAGTATTGAAAGACAATATTACTAGTTATTTGTATTTATGTTTGGGTCATGAACTAATATATCAGAATAATTGCTGCAAGTATCACTATTACCAAAACAACCACTTGTGACCATCAACGCAGTCACAAAATAGTCGCAAATGGCTTTTGCTACTATTTTGCAACAGATTTAGGTGGTTGATTATACCTTGTTCCCTAAATACTTTTGAAACCATTTTTGCGGACCGAAATATTCTTGTCACTTATATTTTTGTTGATAATTATCAATCTAATTTGTGACCGAACCCTTTTGTCACCGAACCTATTTCGCGACTAAATTTGTGACCGGACGTTTTTGCGACCGAGTTGGTGACAGAACATTTAGTGACTAAGATTACGATCCATAGTGTGTGACGAGGTTGTTAGCGACTACAACTACGATTGAACGTATTTGTAACCCAACATTTTCGACCAATTTTGAAATTGAATTTTTTGCGACCAAAGTTGCGACAAATCCACGCGACGCATTTTGCGACTGAAATCATGATCGTCCTGTTTTACCAAAATTTTAGCAACCGAGTTTTGTTCCAAACGACGTCACTAAAATTATAACTAGAATAGTAAAATGGTTTTTCGAGGTTCCACTATTCATAGTTTGAATACCAAAAATAAAATTTTGTAAAGTCATATACTTATACGGTTTTATCAAAATATCCAAACATTGAAAACTAAATATAACCAAAGTATCTAAAATAGTTGGTTTGAAATATTCAAACATAGGTATGATAACAGATATTTGAATTGACCATGTTTAAAATAATATATGTTTAACTAGTTGAGAATCAATCATAATCTTCATAAGCACAACATATCTATCATGATTAAACTTATTTTTTTTACCCGATAGTAAGCACCCTGTTCTTTTTCAGCGAAGAGGACTTTAATTATAGCATAAGAAGATATTAGAAACTCTAATAACTTTTTGTGAAAATATATATACATTATATTATACTCTATTAAAATTGCAACCAAATGAATAGTAAATGGTGACATCAAGACTGTTCATTTTGTGATCTAAGATGGAAAAAGTTTCTTAAAGCTTTTGTTGCTTTCTTTATAAGGTGAGAAATGGGTGTTGGGGAAAGGGATACGCAGAGATGGTGGACTCGCCTGGGTGCTCACGGTGGACAGTGGCGTCGTCGTGTCGGTTGCCCCCCTTATCCAGCTTGACTCCGAGGTTTTGAGGTGAGGGCATTCACTTGGCGGCCGCCGGTCCGCTTGGGTTTCGTCGGTTGCCCTCCCTTTTCCAGCCTAACTCCAAGCTTTTGAGTTTCAAAAAAGGTGCCGGTCGGAGATTTGTTCTCTTGCAGGTGGTGTTGCCGCCATCGGGCAAAGGCAGGTTGCCTCAGCCTCCCAATCGCTATTCATTGTACCACCGGTGGTTGTGTAGATGCATGTGTCGCAATCGATTGCATGCTCTGTTAAGGGTGCGATGGTGATAGTGAGGGGTTTCTTTCTCGTCAGTACCGTTTAGGTTTTTCTGCTTTAGGTTTTTCAGATCTGGCGGTTATTTACGACGGTGACAATTCTTGACACAATTTCTGCTCTAACCCGTTTATGGTTGACGTGTAGTCGACAGGTGGTCGGCGTCGTGCCATTCAAGGCGGCTATGGTGATGGTGCGGGCGCATTTGTGGCTGCATGAACCTTTTATTGTGCCGACAACATTTGGGGCTTTCTTTTATTTAGTGATTTGGTTTGCGAAACCTGAAATATGTTCGGTTTTGTTTTGTGTTTCACTTTGGGTTTATCCTTCAGTTGATAACGATGAGTGTTTGCTTATCCGAAACTTTGTTATCTAATCTGTTTTGCATATTGTCTCATTATATGAGTCGCTGATGATGAACCAAATGAAGTGTTCATCTGAGACTTTGGGGTGTTTGGTAATTCAAGGGCTATGATTGTACGAAAAAAAGGTATCGATTGTCGTGGCTAGGCAACCCTTTTGGCTATGCAGTCGCAACCGAACATCTGTTCTGAGCTCTGTTATAGTTAACTGGGTTCTTATCTATTTGGCATGCTATCTATGTGTTGGTCAATGATTAAATCATTCTTGGTTTTAGTATCTTGTATGTGGAAGGACGGTGAGGATGCGGCAGCACACTGCTGTAGGTGGCAGCCGCTTACTTTGGCCATGTCGTTTTTGGCTGTTGTGGTTGTTGTTAATGATGTTGTACTTAATCGATTGGTAAAGATGATGATGGCTTTGTTACCATCTAAATCTCAATTTCACTTATAAATAGGTGATGATGACAAAAAAACGTTTTTGATGTTTGTTGTTTTGGTGTGATAAACGACCGTTTGTAACCACAATGAGCCGTGCGCTTGTCTGAGCCTCGGTTTTAAGACGTACAACGCGCGTCTGGGTATTAACCCTAGTTGACTTGAATAAAATACTAAATTGGAAAGTATAAACTAAATAGTAAATTGCATAAAATTATTTTATCTTTATAACTAGGTTTACTCAATATTTTAAAAACCGGACCGAAAAACAAAATGGAAGAATCAAAGGTTCACTTGTTTGACCGGTCGGATTAACCGGACCGGATTCGAAACCGGATGACATCATGATTGAATTAAATATAGAGACTTAGAAAATACAACATAATATTTCAAATGTCAATAAAATTCAAAAGTTTATTAATCTAAAATACAAATTAAACTTATTTAATTCACACATAAATGGATCTTTATCTATATAACTAATTTTATTTTTTAACATTTATCTTTACTAATTACATTAAATAACTTTTATGTATATGGTGTAAAAATTTATCTTTACTAATTACATTTATCTTTATCTATACATATAAGTGTATGTTACACTTACATCTATAAAGATGCATTAAATAACTTTTATGTATAGTTGTTTTTTTAACATTTATCTTTACTAATTACATTTATCTTTATCTAGATTAGTGTATGTTACACTAACAACTATAAATATTTACGAGTTGTTAGTGTAACTTATACTATTATGTTTACGAATTTACACATTTACATAAAATAACATATTTTTGTATATGTGTAATGATGTTACTCCAATTATAAAATAATGGAAATTTTGATTGATTTTGAAAATTAACACGGTTATTCCAATAATATAGAGTTAACATTTGATACTTATCGTATATATACATATCTATACTATATTATAATGCACGAATGAGGGTTTCCGCCATAATTTAAGAGATTTGAACATTTTAAGCATAATGTACAACCCAAAAACTCAATTTTAGAGGGGTATTTGTGTCATTCAAATACTCCTATAAAAATAGAATTTTATAATTATTTACACTTAAACCCTTATATCTCTAAATATATCTAATCTTTCTATGGTTGTTACAATAACCTTAAAATAAGGAATTCTAATTTTTAAAAATATTTTGTATCTATACTTTTTTACGAATATATATTTTAAAACGAATATACGGTGTGCGACATAAATACAATTAACCTTACAAATACAACTTTAAATAATATTATATGAATACGAAGTTTACCGGAGATAAGTACTACAATTAAAAGTATCGCAACCGCTGCATCGCTCGGGCAAGCTACTAGCATATTTAACTTGTTAGATAACTTAGTATCTTACTTGTTTCTCCTTTTATGTCTATAATAGCCAATGGCATTTCAATATAATTAAGCATGTCATCAATTTCGACATCATCAAGTGGTACATGCCCACCTTCGTAGGTTTAACACTTCTGCAATTCGATGCGACAATGAGGGGTGGAATGAATCTCACTTATCTCATTTAGTAGTTAAAATCTATGGTAGTGTTCTCACTCATTTAACTTTGTTAACTCTTAGATTTCCAATCTATGCGCTTAAAATCTTCTACCATAAAACATCTCATGTATAGGCATACAAATATAAGTCTCGTAGCTATTTTTATACAAGAATTTTGCTAACGACGAAAGATTATCTAAATTTCTACCACAAGTTGTAATTCATGCACAAAGCATGTCTTCCATGCTCTATGTGATACTTTTAGATTGACCATAAATTTGTGGAAAATATGTTATGTTAATATGCAATATCTCTCCCATCTCTTCATGAACTTCATACAAAATTCAGATGTAAACTGCATGTCTTTGTCGGAAACATTCGACACTTGTACACCGTTTTGTCCTATACTATCTCTTTTATAAATATGGCAAATTGGATTTTAATAATCCAAACTATTACCTATTGGCCGATAATAATCCTTACTATTAATTTGGCCGCTAATACTTCCAACTTTCACTTTTATTACCAATAACAATCCTAGTGACTTAATTTTCAAAATTTTACACTCCATTTGGACTCAATTCGATTCACAATAATAATTATAAATGAAATGAAGAAACATACAAGCAAAATTAAGACTAAATATATACAAATCGAGTGTAAAAATTTGAAAATTATATCACTAGGATTATTGTTGTTAATAAAAGTGAAAGTTGATAGTGTTAGCGGCCAAATTGATAGTATAGATTATTATCGGCGAATAGATAATAGTTTGAATTATTATAATCCAATTTGTCTATAAATATTTCAGCTAAACTTTCTAAGATATATGTCTCTTAAATTGGTATGGAATGAATAGTCGTCATTAAGCGGTCACTAGTACCCAAATTAGGTCATAACCTTTAATTGTGCGCGTTAACTTCATAATGATATCTACTATAATAATTGAAACTGGGTTTTTTAAATTTTGTTCATAGGAGTTTATATGATTTTAGATATTAATTTTTTGTTGATTTTCAAGTACACGAGTTTCATGAATAGAGAAACTTTATAAACTCATCTGTATGTGCTTTATTCTCAAGTATGTTCTTGTCATTGGGTCAAATAAAAAAAACCATAAGACTTGAGGTGGTGTAGCACATGTTAGGGTTAAGGGATCGAGCCCCATCTAAGATAAATTGGTGTAATTTTGTTGAGGTGTATTTAGAAGTAAAATAACATGTGCCATTAAAAAAAAAGGTATATAAAATCTATTCGGAGACGTCGACCCATGCCCGCACAAGAACAACTACCTCGTCATAGGCCACTTTGCCTTTTGAGTCTACGATGTGTTGTTGGTCACTGTTGTCTTTTTCTATATCGCCTATCTAGCGGCGATGGGTGTTGTGCTTTGAGAATACCCTTGTCGAATTCGGTATAAATATTCAGTACGACTTCTATGTCAGGTAACGATGAATGAATGGCGTTCCGAAAGACCCTCGTGTCGGTTCCAATTAGCAAATCTGGCTATTGGTGACGAGTACATTGGTTGTTAGGATCGATAACAAACGTTTGGTTCGAAAATATTGTAGTGCATTTGGTTTGGGTCAATGGGTTGGTTCGGGTTAAGGGTTGGTTTGGGTAGTAGCTACATACAAACACAAACACACTCATACACATACATACAAATGTAGCAAATTTGTCGCAAATAATGCAAATATAGTGACAACTTTTCGACAAACAATTTTGTTACCTTGATTATTAAATCACTCTTTTAAACAAATAATTACTTTCGGATGTAGCAAATTTGTAGCAACATTTGTATTTTTTGTATTAGCTTGATTAATAAATTACTGGTTTAAGCTAAGAATTACATAAAGTTGTAGTAAATGTATCGTAACGGATGTAAACATTGTGACAAGTTTCTGACAAATTTATTTTTTACGTTAGAAATTAAAATGATTAACAAGTCACTCGTTTATAGAAAGAATTACATATTGTTCTAGCAAACTTGTTGCAACCCATGGTACTGTTATATATGGCAAGCTAGAGACAATTTTATAATTAATTTATGAAACAATTTACTGGTTTAAAAATGGAATTATGTTGATAACCAATAAAAAAATATAGGTTTGTCGGAAATATGTGGCAAACATTTCCAGTTTATACTATTTGGCTTTTGTTTTATATTTTACGAACTTGTTGGAAATCCCTTTACCTAGCGACGAAGTTGCGACAAATTCTTCTTTGTGGCACCTTTTTGTGAATGGTGGGAAGAATTAGACTTTAGTTTGTTGTTTTTTGCAATCTTGTAGAAAACTTAATTTAATTTCTGGGAAAAAAATAAATCCATTTTCTTGTGGTCTGAGGACTTGGTTGAATGAATTGTTGTATCGATTGTTCTAAAGATTAATGGTCGGTAAGAGAGTTTTTTTCTTTTTTTTTTTAATAGAAGAGTATTTTTTGAGAGTGGGAGAAATTTTTTTTGTAGTAAGAAATGGGTTGGCTAAATATTTAAGTTAGTTAAATTATTATTTTTAATTAACAGCCAGCAACTAGTTTTTAATAGAAACAGTCAATATATTCAATGATGCAAACAGCTCTTTTAATTTTCTTCACACCACCGTGACAACACTCACAGAATAGAACATTGTGCACCTATCACGGTAGGAGGGGGGGCATTCCCACCGTGATAGAACCTAAGGGATTCACTCATCACGCTCACTACGGATAGCCTTAAGTGAGTTTATTCATATCTTATCTTATATATGCAGCCTTCTCTGCCCCCCCCCCCCCCCCCCCGATTCATGTTTCTATTTCTATTTAATTCTCAAATTTCGCTCTTATATCTCGATCTTCATCTTCGAACCAAGCCATAAAATTTATTCCGAAGCTATAGTGATGGTTTAAACATACAAATTCACTGTCTATTATTTTATTTTTTTAGTGGTTACGAATAATAGCAAGAGAAAATATAATAAAAAAAGGTTTAGGCTACCAAACGCTGACTGTGATAGCGGGCGTATGAGGTTTTTTTCACCATTAGGGTATCCTGACCGCTAAAAAAATAGAAACAATTATATATGCCGAATGTGAAAGATATATATGAGATGAATAAATTTTAAAAATAAATATGTTTTTTTAGCTAAATTACTAAGACCGGGATGATAAAGCTACTTACATCGGGACGACAAATAATTTAACATTTAATGTCAGCCTGCAATCAAAAATTAAAAGGAATAAAAGAACATGAAGAATATAGTGCTGCTAACCAAACATACATTGATTACATAAAAGTTTAGAATATCTTTGCAATTTTTAAAGTTTGAATAGCAAACATGCAATTTGATTAAATTATAAGTACCGTTTATGCAATTTTCTCTATTTTCTATTTAGAATCCTGCAAAAGTTTTGATATGAATTAAATAAAATTTATAAAGATATAAAATCACATATAATTTTTACTACTTCAAATTCACAAATTTACACACTTAACCATCATTTTTCTAAGTTCAATCTATTTCTTAGATACACTTCTCAAGCAATTTGGAAGTTTTCTCAATAAGACTCATGATCATTTCATAGAAATTACACTTTTCAAGCAATTTGATACTTTAATTACATTTTAAGAAACCTATCATATATTTCTTTTGCAAAACTCTTCTATAATACGATATTTGCATCTATCACATTTTAAAACACTAATTTACATATATATTATCCCGTATTGGTTAATGAAAGATTTCTCACAATCATACTCACCGTATAAAAAAAATGTTTTTATTATTAAATCACTTGGTCTAAAGTCCAAACCGGACTACTAGTATAATCGCATTCACATTGGTTGAGTAACGGTTTCTTACCTTCATCTTGACTCTATAAAAAGAAAATTATTTGTTTTTTGTAACGAAACATGAGAAATTATATGTTTTCGTGATCGGTTTGATTTTACTTACATTTCTATATAATAAAGCTGCGTCATCCTATACCGCTAAAAAAATTAATGTTCTTGGAAACTTTATGAAAATTAACAAAACTTTTAAGTAAACCCACCCATATGAAAAGGTAGTGGAAGGCGCGCTGTATAACTTTTAAGTAAACCCACCCATAAGAGCACTCACGTTATAGTCTCTAAATTTACACTTTCTCTATAATATGGATGAAAAGATAGAGAAAATAACTAAAATATCACTACAATAGAATCTCTATAATATAGAAAAAGCTAAAAATAAAATAAAAGTACATCTCCTTTTATATTATTATTTTGAGTGTACGTGTAAAGAAAAAGTAAAAAAAATAAATAAATGTTTATGAGTAGGATTTACATAGAGATATAGAATAAGACATGAGAGGTTTATAGAAACAAAATACAATTTAAAGAAAAATATGTTTTTTTATTAATTTATATATATAGAGATGATTAAAGAAATTGTTATGAATGCTCTAATGTAACAAGTAAAAATGACTTTCAAAAGTAATTTATGGATACAACTTAATGACTTGAAAATTATCACGCACAACTTTATTTTAAATGAAATATACGTAGAAACATAAATAAAAATAAACACGTTCAAAATGTATAGTTTAAATTTTATAGCACAGCATAGTTTAAAATTTTAAAGTTAAAAACAAAATATGAGCTTATGAATGGGACGTGTCAATGTATTGCTAGCTTAAAAAAACCATATGGAAAAGCCAAGGGGCGTATTGTAAGTTTATGAGGGGTATATATAATACAACATTCAAAAACATACTTGTAACTCAGTCACCCATGAGTGAAAGACAAATATACAATATGGAAAAGTGTAGGGGACCTCTTGTTGTTTCCGAGGTGCAACAACGTAACCCACTTTGTAATTTCTAATGTAAATAGCGAAATCTCATTTCAAAAAGTATATATAATTACTCTTATATTTAAAAGAGTAACTAGAATGAAACATGACACTTTCTTGTTACTCCTAAAAAACAATTTTCCGCCTAAACTAATATATATTTTAGTCAAGTTTTTTTAATTTAAGAAACTAAATTAATAATTAATTTGCATTTAATTTAATCTTTCTACTCTAATAAAAAGTTATATTTGGGGAACACTTGTTATCACCACATTCATTCTTATCAAAAATTTTTCGTTTCTCTCTCCTATTAAATACTAGGTTAGAAACCCATGTAATACACGGGTAGAAAAAAATCAACATATTAAAATCATTAGGCTTTCATAATATATTGTATATTTGTATGTTACATGTCATTAGCCATTAATAAAATAACAAATAATTACAAGTTAAAGAAATTATAAATAACAAATAATAAAATCCAAGAATTATAAAATTATATATTAAGATAAGATATAACTAAAATCTACCAATTTAGCATGTTTTAATAATTTATTAGAATAAGAAGATTTATATTTTGGGTATCTATTATTTAGTTTACTTAATTAAAAATATTTTCATTTAATAGGAGAGAGAGAGGCGGGAAACAATAGTTTAGACTTCACGAGAAGTTGCCACGTGTCCCTAAAAAACCTTTTTTTTATTATATAGTATAGATTTGCCTTAATTACTAATAATATTAATTAATAATTTTAGATCTAAATTAGTTTTATAAGTAAATTAAGAAGTAGTTATTATTAATTAGTGTTATTTATAATAAAATAAATTTTATAAAATAAAAAACTTTTCAAAAAAGCAAAAAAAAAAATTAATATATTTTTTTATAACGATTTGTTTTGAAACAAAATGTCTAATTTATATTTGGGAAAAAAACAAATAAAAGTTTTAAAATAAAAGTTTTAAAAGTTAATATAATTGTTTTATTACTTATAATCCTTAACCATATCGTATATAAATATATTGTTTTATAACTAATAAATTATTATTGTATAAAATATTTTATTTGATCAACCCGTGTAACACACGAGTTTACAAAAGCTAGTAAACTAAATAAAATAGTCAAAAACTAATTTTCAATAATTAAATATTAAACCAACCAGAAGATCGCTTGTGATGAATGTAGGTCAGAGTTGATGCATTTTATTCGTTTCTGTCTATCTATCATAAGCATCATAACTTAAAATATATTTTCTCCTTTCCAAATTCCAGTCCTCGCTAAGGTAAGTTTTCTTTCTTTGTTTTTAAAAAAATACATCTTAGTCTACCCGACACGTTTTGGGTAGTTTCAATGAGATTACCTTTAGTCTTATTTGACTATTTCAATACTTGATAAGCAACATCTGTTTCTTATAAAACTTCAGAATTTCTGGAAATAAATAACTTAATATCTAAAAATCAATAATCAAGCGTACATGGCATTAGTAAAAACAAAAAAAATGGAGCATGCATATATACCGCATAGATGACAATATGACATTTTTTTTTGACGTTTAGTCCAAATGTTGAATGATATCAAAATGTTAGTGCTCTTTCTTTTAGGGAAAACTTTATAAAATAGTAAGCAAATTTTAACAGTGTTTTAATTAGGTTACTCATATTTTTATTTGTTTTAATCAGGTCATTAAAATTTTAAAAATATTTCAATTACGTTACAAATATATTTATTTGTTCCAATCAGGTCACTATACTTTTAAAATTGTTCCAATTAATTCACTCATATTTTTACAATTTTTTTAAATAATTCACAAATCTTTTTAACACTTTTTGCAACTTATTAATGTCCTAGTTAGAACAATATATATTGAAACTTTAGTGATGTAATTGGAACAAAAAAACTTATAAGTGACTTGACTGAAACAAAAAACTTTATAAGTGACCTAATTAAAAAAATGTTAAAACTTTATTAGTATTTTATAAAGTTACCCTTTTCTTTTGAAAGGTGAGGGGGGTCAAGTCCCAGCATCAACCTATAGTTCGTTTTAGGAATTAGTGGATGTTTTAGCTCTTCAATTCTTAAAAGAAGGCATGTGAAAACTAATGTTGTCTCATATTTTTATTATTTGATTTATTTCATATCCATGTTAGGGTTGCATATATAGCATTAATATTTTCTGATATTCTGATATTTTAAATTGTTATATAAAAGAAAAATATAAATAGAGGATGAAATTATTGTTTTAAAACCTAAGCACTCGAGGTTGACAGAAAGATTCTAATAATTAAAGTTGTATATTACTTTCATAACTTTAGTATAGTCATCCTTAACAATTCGTGCTATGTTTCTTTGGGCTTGGGCATGAACGGACCATGCAAACGCTGACGAGGGTGGAACACCGTCCTCCGAGCGTTAAATAGCGACTTGTGGTGGTGGTATGATTGTCGCCACAAGTGTTAGGTATGATGATAGTCTTTTGGGCTCGTTGTTTGAATATAGAACTGTTCGGGCTTAATTTAAATAACTTATTTTCATAAATACCTTATAAATATACCATTAATCTTTATTTAATTTCACATGAAAATTCTCCACTTACACAACAATTCTTCTACAATTTTATGTACATCATTTTAATCTTACCAAGATAAATTAACCCTTTCAACTCAAACTATCCCTTTCGGTTTGTTCTACTAAACCTTTTTGATGCGGCACAACGTTACCACCCTCAAAGAAAAGCAAAGAAACTCGAATATGAGACTAATTTGGCTAAAATCTAATTTGAAAGGAGGTGATTGTGAAAACATCAAGAAGACTGAAAAAACAATTAGGAAGATGTATGGAATTGAATGTAATAATTTTATTAATTTTTTTAGTAATTTTTTTATTATAGTTATGGCATGTTGTTTTTTCTTAAACTAAATAGTATTATTATTCGCGCTACACGGCAAGGAACATATTTTTTGCTTGTAGTTATAATCTATATTTTTTGTTTGTAGTTATAATCTTGATTCATGGTTGAATATTTTGAAATGTCGAAAAGTAAGAGTGCTAAATTTTACAATGTAAAAATAAGAAAAAAAAGATCTTACTTGCTAAAACAAAATGTTAAACATACAAAATAACCTACTAAAAGAACAAAACAAGTGGAAAAACAAAAGTAAAATTTTGAATTAAAAAATAACAAAAAGAATGTAAAATTTTAAAAAAATTATAAATAAGAATAAACAATTAAAAAACTTAAAAATAATCAATATTTTTAAAAGAAATTTTTTATTAAATAAAAAAAAGTATTTTGATTAAAAGTACATTTTTTCAAAATCAAAGTTGTTTAAAACTATGATTTTTTTCTAAAACAATAAATTATTTTTTAAAATTGAAATATTTTAAAATTAATCTTTTTAAAAAATAAAAATATTATATATAAACATTTTTTACGAAAACAAATCCGGAGTTTTTAAACAACGAGCTATTGATAAAAACAAATTTTTTTCAAAGCAATAATTTTTAAAATGAAAGTTTTAAAAATAATAAAATTATCTTATCAGCTAATCAAAATACTTACTCATATGTAGTTTCAATCGTATATTATATTTAATATTTTATAGATCCCAACTCTTCATTAATAAATATATAGTATTTTTATTATACAACACGTGTTATACACGGGGTTATAGCCTAGTTGTATATGTAGCAACTGGAGTTAAAACCTTAATCTAGTTTATTATTTATGTGTAATACACACATTTGTAAAACAGCTCAAATGGTACCGGACATAATTTTTTACATTTATTTAAAATTAATGTTTTTTTTATTCTCAAGATAAAGATTAGTTTTTATAATGATCCTGTCTCTACATACATATATATGTATACATGTATTAATTATATGGGTTGAATCATAAATCAAATCTTGAAAGTATCAAGACACAAGTGATAATATGCCCTTTTGTTTTAATACAACTAGATTTTCAACCGCGGCGGCATCATACACAGCGTGATAAAGTATAGATTACAATCGACCCGACTCGTTCCGAATGAAATTATGTCAGAATGTATTATATTTGACCTGACTGTTTTACAAACAAAATTTATGTTGAAATATAGATCAACCCAAAACATACATGAAAAAAGCACATGCAACAACAACGTATGCAACATGATAAAGTATATATTACAATCGCACCCGACTCATTTCTGAACTAAATTTACATCAAAACGTATTTATACCGTCGAATGAAACGTATTTTATTTGACCCAACTCATTTCTGAACTAAATTTACGTCGAAACGTATATACCGTCGAATAAAATGTATTATATTTTACCCGGTGCATAAATTTACATCAAGACATATTTATATCGTCAAATGAACATATTATATTTGAATTGACCCGTTGTTCCATACAATAAACAAATTTCTTCAACCAAAACAAATATAGTAAAAGATTAATTAAAAAAAATTATTTATTTAGTTTTTAAATAAAATAGAAATTTTAAAGACTTAGTGGCCAATGTTGAAGAAACCATAAAGTATGGCTAAAAACAGAAGTATTAAACAGTGTTATGGCCAAATTTAAAAAAATCAAACTTTCCTATTTATTCATTTGGTCTATTTACTATTCATTCCATTCAATTATTAATAGTATGTGGCCAAACTTAAAACTAAAAAAAGTTTACTATTCATTCCATTGTTTTATTAATAGTATATATAATTAGAAGACTTATCTTTATTGTTACACTATGGGTTAACCTGTGTGATGCGACGTGTGACACGTGGTCTTTTTTGTGAGCGTAATTTAAACCCAACCTACCTTAAACACTAATTATATAAAAAAGTTTAAGAAGTAATTTCAAATGTCAATATTTTTAATCAATGGTTGAGATCAAATTATATAAAAAAGTTTGTTAGATGGTTATTTTAGAAAAATAGTTACTTTTGTTGACTTTTCATAAGTTCCCCCATAACTTTAATGTATGACATTATTTTTTTTATAAAACTTTCACCATAAAAATGTGTTTTTTTCTTTTAAAATAAGTACAGTATTGTTATATAAAAATGTAATAAATATTTTTACGTTTTAAACATATATCACGTCATTATGTATTTAGTTCAGTTCATTATTTACTTTTGTTAGTTATTATGTTTTTTTTAATACTATTATGTTTTTCTAAAAATAATAAATTTTAAAAAATATAATGATAAAATAACATTATTTTGTATCTCTAATATGTAAAACATAATAATAAATTAACAACTAGTTAATATAATACGTTAAAAACAATGACAAAATAACATAATATATCATTGTTTTTTTTTATTGTTATTGTATTATCTTGAACAATATGAGTTTTGAAAAATAAATTGATGAAATAACATTATTGTGTACTTTTAATTGTAAAATATTATGATAGATAAACAATAAGTTTATATAATTTATAAAAAAACAATGTCAAAACTAACACATTGTATTATCTTCAACACTTTAAGATTTTGAAAAATACATTATTGAAAGTATATTATTGTGTATTTCTACTTGTCACAATAATAGATAACAAGTTTATATAATCTATAAAACAACAAAAAAAAAATAACATAAAATGATATAAAACATAAAACACAATGATCTGACGTATTTGACAAATAATTAAAATGTTATCCTCTTTAAAACTATAGAAGCACACGTGTTAAACCCATAATAATCCTTATGAATCTTTCAGCGCAATATAGCGTTACTTTGGTCGTTTATTATCCAGCTCGTTGGAAACTATAAAATGGAAGGTTATGATATAAAATATTAGGAAAAATTGACTGGCCTCCTGTCATATATTTTTAGTATTTGATCATTAAATTGTATCATTTTAGAATTTCACCACAAGACTTTATTTTTATAATTTCCGACGAGCTGGCTCGATAACAACCAAAGTAACGGAGCCTTGCGTATAGAAAAATAACCGGACCTCTCCGCGTAACGCGAAGAGACAAAACCTAGTTATTATTATCATTATTATCATCATTATCATTAATCATTATTATAATTAATTATTATTATTATTATTATTATTATTATTATTGTTATTATTTTTAATCTTATTATAATTTTTGTTTATTGTTATTATTTTTGTTATTGTTATTATTTTGTTATTATTATTGTTGTTGTTGTTGTTGTTGTTGTTATTACAATTATTATTATTATTATTATTATTATTATTATTATTATTATTATTATTATTATTATTATTATTATTATTACGAATAGATGGGGACGATTAAGATAACACATATTCTCCGAAGCAGGGTCGCACATTTGCCGTTCAAAAAAAAATTTAAAGAATATAATACTTATATTAATAATATTTAGTTATATATATATATAAGTATTAATTAAAATATATAAATAAAAAAATTACTTAATTTAGTGAATTAATAATCTAATATGCATTAAATAATGTATTAATTAGAATAAATTTATTTAATGGAGGCAATTTAAAAAAAATATTACATAAAACACTTGAATCTTCTACTTATAGAGTTGTCATCTTAAGCTGTAAGTAAAATTACAATTGTGTTATACTCAAATGGTTTATATCATAATATAGATTGGCTAATAGATATTTTAAATATTATTTAGGCTTTTAAAATATTTGAAGTGTTACAAAGACTCACTAAACGATTTTTCTAGGGGTGCAAACGAGCCGAGCCGAGCCCGAGCTCGGCTTGTCAAATACTTTGTCAAACTCGAGCTCGGCTCGGCTCGGCTCGACTCGTTTTTTTATTTAAATATTATTTTTGATATTTTTATATTTAATTTTGATATATATATTTATAATTATATACTTTATATAAAACATTATTCATATTATTTAATTGTTTTTTATCATAACTTTATATATAATAGATATTATTTATATAATATATTAAATAAATTAAATAAAATATATAAATAAAAAGCTCGTTTAGGCTCGCGAGCCGGCTCGAGCTCGATACGTGAAGCTCGGGCTCGATAATTAAATGAGCTTTTTTTCAAGCTCGAGCTCGGCTCGGGCTCGATAAAGCTCGGCTCGTTTCGAGCTTTTTATCGATTCGATCTCGAGTAGCTCACGAGAGGCTCGGCTCGTTTGCACCACTAGATTTTTCAGTTTACAAACTCCAATAGAACATTCGAATGTTTGTTCAATTTTTCAGTTTACGAATTCCAATAAGAAACGGTGTAACTAGTCGTAGCGAACCGCGGTTTCCGGTCCAAGAAACCGCTCCGGTGCGTTCCTGAAATCATTGGAAGAAAGTGATGAAGCTTCGGATATTGTTAAAATAAAGAGTAGAAGGTCAAAGTCATCGATTATGTTGTTGATATGGTCATAGGGAAGAAAAAGAACTTAATGGTTTGAATGTTTGATAATACATAAATTAAAAAACTGTACACCATAATCTACATATTTTACTCAATTAGATATATTAACATTGCAAGTTGTTTTCAGAACACAACAGAATATATGTTAATTTTTTTGTAATTGTATAACGTTTTTACTTATAATACATAAAAAACCTGTTATAGAAACTAAAATTGCATAGGTTTGTTATTAACTTAGTACTTGATGTTATTGATTTTAATCTATCTTTCTATTTTAATAAAAATATAACAAAGACCAGATGTGTCAGCACCATATTTATTTTTATTAAAAAAATTTTGATTTTATATTATTAAGTAACTACATTAATTGCAAATATTATTTTTTATTCTTTTAGATTAAAAATAATTTTTAATAAATTAAGAAATAGATATCTTTATTAATGTTATTTCTAAATAAAAAATTTTTATAAAAATACTTTTTTCTAAATAATCAAACTTTTTAAAAAGAGTGAATTGTCATTTTCATACTTGTGATTTGGTCATATTTATGATTTTCATCCAAAAATATTTTTTCTTACATTTGACTACCAAGGTTTGAAAAATTATCATTTTCATCCAAAACATGAGTTCCGTGAAAGAAATATTATGAGTAACACGTAAACATAAATTAAGATATTATTTTTATATGAAAATTTATATAAGTATCCTTTTAATTATAAATATTTAAAATTATAAAATAATAGAGCTAATATTTGTGGATGAAAATGAAATTTTTTTTTAAAAATTTTAGGGAGCCAAATGCAAGAAAAAATATTTTTGAATAAAAATAACTAATGTGATCAAACTATAGAGAGGAAAACGGTAATTCACTTTTTTTAAAAATATGAAATACTTTAAATTTGTTTTCTTAAAAAGTAAATATTCTATTAAAACAAAAATAATTAATTCACGAGTTATAGTAAAAAAGTTTCTAAAAATGATATGTTTTTAAGAAAATGATTTGTTTTGAAATAAAATATTGAATTTATTTTTCTGAAAAATATAAAAAGTTTAAAAAGTCAATATCATGTTTTATTACTTATAGAAATTACCCATAGGTAATTTTCATCATATTTTATCATAAAACATAGTTTTATATTTAATAATTTTTTATTTTATTTAATATTATATTTATTCATATCGTGTAATAAACGATTTTACTAAAATTAATTGTATCTAATAAAATAAGTATTTTTACAACTTGTCTTTCTTTTGATCCATATTTTTGCCACTTGTACTTCTAGACATCCTCATATTATTTTTCTCTCAAAAAGAGAATCATAATAATTTAAACACTCAAATTAATTTTTTTATTTTATTAAAAATTAGTTATATATATTTTTACATTTCTCTCTCTCATCTAAATATTTTAAAATCAAGCTTCATTATTAAAAATAAATTTTATTAATAAAATTAAAAATCATATCTTTTTATTAAGATAGAAATACTAAAAAAATTTTCTATAATATGAATTTTTTTAAAACACTAATCCTTTTTGAAAGAAAATATTTTAAGTTGGTCCATTTTAAAAAAAAGTTTTATAAAAAAGGTGAAACTTTATAAAAACAATCTTATTAAAATAAAATTTTTATAAAAATAATTTTTTTATAAAAAAATTCTAGAAATGATTGTTTAAAAATAAAATCTTTTAGAAAAAGTTTTAAAATTATAAAATAATTATTTTATTTCTTGAACTATTATGTATATATAATTTTACTCATATTTTTTATTAAAATATCGTACTTTAACTCTTTGTGTTTATTACGAAGTACGAAACTATACTCCGATTAATTAATGATTTTCTAGCCTATATATTTATTAGTCAGTTTGTCTATCTTTTTGTCTATCTGTCTATCTATTTATGATAAAAAAAACAACTGAAATAAGAGTAACATAATTATAAATATTATTATATTAACTTTATCATTTATCTGTATTATTAGTTATCTATATAAATAGAGACTTTTAGCTACAGTTGCTTTTTTGTCTTTTTATGAGTACCACTTTACAAACTTGGGGTACTAGGCTTTAAGCAGAATGTTTCTTTCATTGTACTTTTATGTGTTTTTTTAGCTTTGTGAAATCACACCCCTAAAAGACATGAATTATAATCATTCTAGAAACTCTTCCTTCTATTAGCTCGCATGTGCAAATGAACGACGGGAAGAGACAGTTCTAAAATACAATAGTTTAGGTCTAAATGAAGCGTAATAGCGTAACAACATTATGTCTCCCGTTCTTCTTCTTGCATATAGTGCATGATTTAGCGCTACTTAGATATGCTTTCGACTTGCTTCTCCTCAATTTACCTTTCTGTTATAAGTTGAATACAAATTAAACCACATCAAAGCACAAATTTCTTTGGTTTGAACCCATCATTGCAACCAAATATCAAAGAAATTGTTATATAAACTCAAAAGAAGCTCTTACTCATGCTTACAACACTGCCAAAAGTTGTTAAAAGTATAAACAACTGCTATGTATTAAAATGATTTTATTAAATAATAAAGATCATTGATTTGTTTTAGAATTCAGTAAGTTTACCACTTCGGATCATAAAGATCACATTTTTTAAAGGGATGATTGCAAGTGTTTAAGATGAAATATATACATGTGTAAAAGATGAATTCGTTCTTTCTCTGTGTGTAATTACATAGGTGGCATTGTTTTATACGTACATAATATGAGACGTACCAAAACACAAAATCAAGGAATTCGTACGTGTATATGCATTTGTATCCACGTTTTAGTCTTTGGCCACACTGTGAACTTTCTCGCGCAATGTGCGTGCAGAACATTACTAGTTATTAATAATATTGAATACTTATAATATTACTCATATTATTTTTAAATGAAAAATATATAATTTAAAAAATTGAAAACCTACTTTTTATTAGAAAAGACACTTTATAAAAATAAAGATTTATTAAATACTGAATACAATGAAATTTAAAAAAAAAATCATTTTTCTTAAAATAAAACATTTAAAAATCATAATTTTTTTATAAAACAAAAGTTTTAAAAAATACATTATTATTTATTTACTTAAAGTAGCTATTTATACGTAATTATAATCATATTTTTATCTTCAAGATTGGTTTTATAACTCATAAATTTTTATTACTAATAGTTTAATATTTTATTTTTACAAACCGTATAATACACGGAGTACTAAACTAATACTATATGTAAACAAGCTAACAGACTTATATGTTAGGTTTTTTAAGAGATGTTAAATTGAAATTAAAAAAAGTAACCAGTTTAGTAAAATGATAACACTTTTCAAATTGTCTAGAGTGTTTATCAAGTTGGCTAATCTCAAATTGTAATCGACTAATCACTCAATCGTAGTATATCTCATTTTGGCCTTTAACCCGAGAATTGACAACTGAACCCTTGCAATTTAATTTATTTTATGTAATTTCATAATTAGGGTCAAAGTTGGCTAATCTTATTAATCTATATTGCAAATTCAACAAGATGACCACTTGCATTTTATTTTATAATTTTGCCATTATTATCAAAGTTGTTCCACATTACTAACATATACTAGTAATTTCGCATCATATCCTTGCAAATATTACATTAATTTTGCTTATGATTTTGTGTCTTAAATGTTGTTATTTACTCTAGATCTTTGTTTATTTTATGATTATGATTTTGTGATTTTATATATAAAAAGAAAAACCATTTGCAAGATGAAGATTTAGATCTTGCATAGATTCCGGTCCTGGCTGATGGATTAAAGATTTTTGATCGAGTCATTTTTTTACTGGTTTCTGGTATTAAATTCGAAAACTATAGATGATATAACTTAGCAAAAACTGGTTGTCGTTCCAGCTACAACGGCGCGGATGGTAGAGGTCATTATCTTTTGAGTAGAAGACCAACATTTGATTCCTAAATCCTAACACACGATATTTAAACATTACATAATTTAAGAATAGGGTTATAGTAAAATTCTCTTATCATAAAAAAAAAGTTCAAAAACTAGATGACTACATATATTCACATACAGTGGCGCGAGTTAAAGGCATTCTGCATTATACTATAACCGATTACTATATAAAATCAATTGCAACATAAAACTTGATGGTAAATCATGTAATTTACCTTCAAATATTTAAACTATAATGATATAATGAATATTGAGGGATTGCAGTTGGGAAAGGGTCAAGCATGCGCAATGTGATGAAGCTTCATGTATTTGCTATAAGGTAAAAGTCTTCGGTTATAGTTGTATTAAGTCAAAGTCATCGATAGCGTTTTTGATATTGTCAAAGTCATCGATGATCTTTATACACAATTGCTTCTTAAATGTCGTGCTCACAATGGACTTTTTTCTCTTGTAATTATCTACATCGACGCAGGAAGTCATCCTAATGCGAATGAATTAATGGATTTGTCGTAGAAGACTTCTTGGACGTTTTGGTTTTCAATGATTTTCAGTCCTTTTATCCTTGGTAAATTAGAATTAGTTTAAGTGTGTAATTGTGTGGAGTCGAGAATAGTTTAAGAGTATGATAATACTAATGTTTTTAGAACGGGACCAGACTGGTCTGCCTGATAGGAAATAGTTGTAAGGCCAGTCCGGTGAAGTTTATTTGAACCATTTTCAATGGAATCGAGTGAACTGGATCGGTTGATCAGACATGAGTAATATATATTTTATTTTTCCTCCTAAAATACAATTTCGTTATTAATTTAGTATTTCTCACACCATATTTAACTTATCTAAATTTAATATGTTATTAACTAATAAATCCACTTCAAAATACATAGTATTTTTATATTTTGTTTTATATTAGGTATATATAAATAATATTAAATTTTGTAATATATGACTTTATCCGTTCGATCGACCTGTCCAAACACTGGATGGATAAAACGTCCGGTTTGTTGTCCTGCCTAATTTTTGAAAACACTGAATAATAATAAGGCTCAGCTCGTTAGAATTCAAAAGATCAAGCTCGACCTCGATTTGATCACATTATTTCAAAATCGAGCTTTTCTCGTAACACATTATGTCATCACAGTCATCTACCCTATAGTTGTTTTTGTGCTTTATGTATGCTGTGTTTTTTTTACAATTTTAGAAGTATCCATTCTCTTACGTTATTAATTATATTCATTGTTTTCTATTTTAGTCCAAGAGTCTGTCTACTCTGAGTTCGACGTCTGCAAATATTAAATAAACATGTTAGGTAGATTTAATTGGACCAATTACATCTATAGTAATTATCTCTATAACCAACAATAATTGTGGTTTGATTGGAACTTTTTTAATTATCTTTACTACACTTATATATATTGTTAATTTAATAACTTGTTAAGTACTTTTATTATTTTTGTGTTAAGTATTTATTAACGGAGGTTTGTGGGAATGTGATCGACAGAGTATGGGTACGAGGTGGCAAGTGATACCTCTCTAGGCGGTGTTGGTTCGGCAAAGGGTCGTCGAAAGACCAATTAACATTGCTATGTTTTACACCAATCTAACATCAACCTTCATCTTTATAGCACCCTTTCATTTCTCATTTATAGTTCTAATATAATGTTTTTTTTTTTTTTTTTTTTTTTTTTTTTTTTTTTTTTTTTTTTTTCTTGCTTATTAATGAAATGTATTTTTCTTTTTACATAGACTATTTCAACGATTGAGCAATTAATTATGAAACCCTACCTTTTTTTAACGGCTCGTTAGTGGTTAGTTAGTATCACCAAGTTAGTAATATTCGTCAATGCTACGGTTTAAACCTTAACCCTACAAAAGAGGCAAAACCTCCCACCTCCCTTTTAACAATTAGGATAATAGATCATTGGTATAAAACCCTACCTAACTCAGCATACTTAACTCAAATTAGATAAATTAACACTTCATGTTCTTTTACGAACACAACAAAATATGTGTTGGATGAGGTACGTTCTTTTATATATTATGTTCATTGCACTTATTTTTTTTTATTTCTCATATCCCAAAAGTTTAATTTTTTTTTTTTATGAAGAATGTTCGATGTGTTTTTGGCTGTGAAAAATAATTGCTTCTATCGCAATAACTGTGCTAGGCGAAACGTTATCATAACCACACAACTTTTACTATATGATATTTCGGTCATGCACTATTCTAGAATTTCAACACGATGACCAGACCACTTGCATATTATTCAATGTAATTACATCATTGACGTCAAAGTTGTGCTAGCATTATTGATATGTGTATTGTAATTCAACAAGATGACCACTTGCCTTTCTATTATAGTTACAGTTTTGTCATTGACATTATACTTGTGTTAACATCTTGATATTTATTACTAACTTCCCATCATATCGACAAAAACATTACTTGTTGTGCATATCATGATATTTAATTTAGATCTCATCCTTCATTTCAAAATCTTATAATTTTATTACAAATATGAATTGATCTGATCCTAGGTATGTTATCCTCAATTATAAGATTTTATGATCATACGTAGGATTCTAATCTTGTGTAATAGATCCTAATGTCTAAAGGTAAAGAGTATGATTCACCCGATTGTATCACAACGTTCGAACCCTTTGGTATAGAAACACCACCACCACCTCCTCTCGGCATCAAAAAGACTACCATTGAAAGGGGATCACCTATCATTCATCCTGATTGTTTTTGCTATTACTATTATTACTATCAAAACTATTATACTAATATTATTAATATTCATGTTTTTGTTGTTGGTATGCTATTAGTATTACAAATAAAATTATTATTATTTTATTAATATTAACTTTAGTATCCATATGTATTACATGAATTTAATAAATAAAATATTAAATAGTTATTAATAAAAGGGTTATTGTATTTTAATAATCTTAACTTTCAGTTATTTGCCGGAATTAATTCTAACTTAGGAAATATTTATAAACACTCCTAACTTTAAATTTTTTTTTCTCAAACAATCTCTTAATAAGCGAAAGTTAACACCATTAGTTTTTTTTTCTAATAATATTGACTGCTTATTTGTTCAAAACACTAAAAATAAAGTTGAAAGTTACCATCAGTTGCATCAATCTGAACCTTCTATTCCCTGAAACTCATCAATATCTACCTCCTTATCTGAACCAATTGACACGTTAGAGCTAGATTTCAGGTGACGATATATGTTAAATAACGAAAAATGGACCTGATAGAGATTGGGGAGCGGCGGAGTTCACAAATGTCTCAAAGTTGAACTAATTTCATCAAAAAAAAAACTAACGGCGGTTAACTATAAGTTAGTAAGAGATCGTTGGAAAAAAATAGAATTAAAGTTAGAAGTTTCTATAAACATTTCATGAGTTAAGATAAATCCCGGCCAATATATGAAAGTTGAGATTATTAAAATCCAATAAAACTTAATAAAATTTATTAATTATAAAATAATACTTTAAATAAGATATAATTGAATTATGTATGAGTAAATACTTTAAGTAATAAAATAACGATATCCATTTTTAAACTTTTATTTTTAATTTGTTTTGTTTCAGAGAAAGTTGTTTTTTATAAACATTTTGTTTCAAAACAAACGTTTTAATTATTATAGATTTTCTTCTTTAAGAATACCGATTTTAAAATATTTCATATTTTAAAAGATTTGATGTTTTCGAAAAAATTTTATTCTATAATAATTTATATTTTTAGAAATTTTATTTAGAAAAAGACCTCTATCTTAATTTATTAAAAAAATATTTTTAATATAAAAATTAAATAATATCATTAGTATATAATATAATTGTTAAAAGGAGAGAAAAAAAGAAAAAAAATAGAATTCAATGGTTTGAAATTGCATTTTACATCTCTGAGGTTTCATATAAATTGACATTTGAATCCAAAAGTTTAAATTTTGCCGTTTGCATCTAAAAGTTTCACAAAATTGCAATTTGAATCCGTTTAACTACTCATAATTAACGACATTAAGTTTTTCTGTTAAGTTTCCTAATTTAGGTGTATTTTAGTCAAAACAATTACAAAATAAAAAATCAGCTCTACAAGAGAAGTTTTAGGCGTTCAAACACTTTTGATATTCACCATTGTGATTTTAATTTACAAGGAATGATAGGTCAGTATTTTCTTTCATTTTATCAAAAAAGTCATCTCTAGACATTCTATTAGATAAAATAATATATAAGTATAACCAACTAAAAGTGTTTATTTCTAACCTTATAAAACATACATAACAAAAATATATATAAATAAACAAATAAATCATATAACATAAAACAATAATAATCATAACCATAATTAAACTTTAAACCAATGAAATCTATGTTTAACAAAACGGGCAAAAGTAACACGCTTACTAAACCAAAATACATATTATATAGTCAAAACATAACTGCAATTATCAAAAGAGGTTAAACACATAAAAATCTCACCTGATTTGGTTCTTTATTTTGTAATTTTTTTACTAAAATAACTCTTATGTTGGTAACTTAACGAAAAAAGTTAACTGTGTTAGTTAGGTGTAGTCAAATGGATTCAAATGATAATTTTAGTAAAACATTTGGATGCAAATGACAACATTTTAAACTTCTGGATCAAATAGCAATTTCTATAAAGCCATTTAACTCTTGGATTTAAATAAGCTCAAGTTTAATTTGTTGCCCTGGCTTATTTCCAACTCAGTAAATGTTTGTAGACACTTCCATATTTAAGATTATTTTCATCCAATGATCCCATACTACTGAGAGTTAACACGCGTTATTTTTTTTTTGATGAAATGGTGCCAACTTTGAGACAGTTTTCAACTCCGACGTCACCAAGC
This sequence comes from Flaveria robusta, assembly GCA_025506415.1. Classification (NCBI taxonomy): domain Eukaryota; kingdom Viridiplantae; phylum Streptophyta; class Magnoliopsida; order Asterales; family Asteraceae; genus Flaveria; species Flaveria robusta. The sequence goes on from CM046469.1 coordinate 41,461,367, forward strand.
TTTCATCATGTTCATTTTTGATCTCTAGATTTTATCGTCACCTGAAATATACATCCAACGAGTCAAGTGGTTCAAATCAGAAGGCGAAAAATGATAGGTTTTAAAATGCAGAAGTTTTAGATGGTTGATTTTAATTTTTTATTTAGTGTTTTGGCCATATAAACAGTCGGCGTTATCAAAAACTAACAGTGTTAACTCTCAGTTAGTAAGGAATCATTAAAAAAAAATAAACTCAAGGTTGAAAGTGTTTGTAAATATTTTGATTTGTGATTAATCACGACCAATAAATAGAAGTTGAGATTATTAAAATATAATAACCGTTTATTATAATAGATAGATATGACACTACAACAGCTGGAAATTTTAAATAATTAATATATGTTATTATTTATTTTTTATATATAAATATATTAAACTAAAATATTATTAATTAAAGCAATTATAATAACTAAAAATCATGCGCTATGAACAGCTTCACGGTTGGTTTGTTTTTTAGTTTATTTTGTCTTTTTATATCATTAGCTTGTGCATGTATATGCTAGATGTGCAGATCGCTAAACCTTGGTCCGAATATTTATTTATACTTAAAAATAAAGGTAGTTAGGATTTTTAAAATTTTTTATTCTCCTAAAACTTTTATATTTTATGTTTCAAAAACATAACATATAGTGTGGAGTGGTTGGAGTAGTAAGGAATTGGGTGTTTAACTTGCTATCCCGTGTTCAAAACAAGCGAGATTCAATTTTTGTTTTTGGTTTTCTTTTTTTTTTTTCTTTTATTCTTTTGATATTTATTTTTCCCAATCATTTTTAATTTTTCTTGAGTGATTGTTGCGTCAACGTTTACGTTTAATTTTCGTCGTAACGTACTAGACATAGTACTCTTTTCTATCTACATCAAATCGTCGCAAATTTACACGTTTTTTTACGTACTTAACCAACTCGATGTCACCGTATTAACGCGCATAACAAGGTCTGAAAAAGTGCCGCATCACACGAGCTTAATTTAAAAAAGAAGAGTTGCTTTACATTTTAACGTTAATATTTTAGTTCGGATACGAGCGGGACGATTGTAATATATAATTTATCATGCCGCATACGGTACCGCCGTACGTGTTTTTTTTACGTTTAGAATTGGTCTACATTTGGACATAAATTTTATTTGAAAAAGAGCGGGATCTAATATAAAACGTGTTAATTCAACGGCATAAATTCAAGTTCTCTATGTTTTAACGTAAATTTAATTTGAGTTTAGTTGATTGTAGTCAGCATCTGATGCCGCCGCAACACGCGACAGGTAAAAAGAACTAGTTTGAGAACAATTTGTGTATCTTTCGCTAGATGAGCAATTATTTTGTATTTTTTCCAATATTCTATAAAATTGTTCATCTTTGTAAATTACTGTCCTTAAAGCTTGGTAAATTCACAAAAAAGATTGTTAATTTTCGGTGAAAGGTTAACATGATGGTTCAAATATTTAACATTTAGTTCGTAGTTCTTTTTTTATACTTTTAATAAAGAATATTTATTTAACAGTTTATTGTACTTAATTAGTGTAACCTCTTTTATTACGTCAATGTAACCCTTCTGTTTAATGACGCTAGTTATTTTATAAAAAAAACAATTTATAAAAAATCTTAATAGTGTACAAAAGAAGTGCTAACCTTTTACAAAACAAAAAGTAAAAATAAATGAAACCTTTTAAAAACATATAGTGACACTTGTCACAATCATAATAAAAGTTGACGTTTAGAGTAGACGTAAAATGTCAAAAATACTTCTTTCTTTAAAAAAAATGTGAACATTTGACATTATCTTATGATTCTATAATATAACCAATGACCTAAATAGAGTTAAAAAGCTATTATAATAAGGGTATGCTCTAATTTAAACTATTTTTTTTCTATCTTATATTTTCTTATCTTATGTTACTAACCTAATAAAAATTAATTACGGTGGACACATGTGATCACTACATTTCAGCTTACTAAAATTTTTCGGCTTCTCTTTTCTATTAATATCATATTAATTACTAAAAATAAATTAAGAAATATATCTTTTTATTAATATTATTTTTAAATAAATAAATATTTATAAAATAAAATTTTTTCTAAAACATCAAACTTTTTTAAAAATATTAAATATTCTAAAATTGATGTTTTTAAGTAAAATTTTTTTAAACAAAAATTAATTAAAATTAGTAGTTTATAATAAAAATATTTTAAAAAATTACATTTTTTAAATGTTTGTTTTGAAAAAAAAATTAAAAATTTTTTTTTTTGAAAAAATTAAAAAAGTTTAAAAACAGAAAATTAAAAAGCTGATATCATTATTTTATTATTTATAATCCTTAATTATACATAATTTTAATCATATTTTATCTTAAAATATCATTTTATAACTATTAAAATTTTATTATCTTTAATATCTTATTTATTTAATCCGTGTAATACACGAGTTTAGTAAATCTAGTATATATCTATCTATATTAATAAAAAAAGATTTTTGTATGCCACTTGTCACAATTATAGAGCTTCTAAATTTTATTTTCCTGCTTCTCTCTCATAATAAATATCATATTAAATACAAATGATATTATTCAATTCTTTTTCATATTGAAAATATTTTTTTATTAAATTAAAAAAATAGATCTTTCTACAAATGCAATTTGTAATCTATCTATATCAATAAAAAAGTTTTTGTATGCCACTTGTCATAATTCTAGAGCTTCTAAATTTTATTTTCCCGCTTCTCTCTCCTAATAAATATCATATTAAATACAAATGATATTATTTAATTCTTTTTCATATTAAAAATAGTTTTTATTAAATTAAAAAATAGATCTTTCTACAAATGCAATTTGTAAATAAAGAATTTTTTTATAAAATAAGAAATTTTTTCAAAAAAAAATATCAAACTTTTAAAAAGCGCAATATATTTTAAAACCTGTGGATTTTAAAAAATAAAATTCTTATGAAACGAAAATAATCAAATTTCAAAGTTATAATAAATAAATTATTAAAAATGACATTTTTTTTAAAAACGGTTTGTTTTGAAACAATTTGTTTAAAGCCCAACTTTTTTTGAAAAAAAAACAAATAAAAATTAAACAAAAGTTTAAAAAATGATATCGTTCTTTTATCACTCGTACATAATGTCAATCATATTTTATATCAAAAGATCATTTTTTAATTTTTTAATTTATATTAATAACTATTTAATATTTTATTTATTCAACCCGTGTTATACACGGGATACTAACCTAGTACATATATATATATATATACTAGTATTTTTTTCCCGCGTTGCGCGTGGGAGTTTGGTTGATTTGTTCTGTCTTACGTGACGTGATTTTGTTCATTTCCGGCTCGGCACATCGGAAAACACAAAAGCAAATACCAATACAGGTTCTGATAATACCTATACCGGCAACGATGATGTTGATTCATAATCGTTTCGGATCATCACAGTATCGCAACAGTAACAGCATCGCTATAGCCTATGATACAAAAACACTCAATTATACTCTTGACGTCAAAAAACTTGTTGGTAGTCACATAAAAAAAAACTAAAACCTAGGTGGCTAAACAGATGGACGATTATAGCATGAAAATTAGAGAAACCAAGATGAAAAATATTCTAGATTTAAGGTGTATATATTCTTTTGAAAATGTAAAAACTGCGATTTAAGGTTAATACGAAAATCTATTTAAAATATACGAACATGTTTGAAATGTTGCTTCTTTTGCTCTTTCCCTTTATGTTTAACTATTGTGAATTACAACAGTGTTGTTTACTTTTATTATTATTTATATAAACGGAAGATTCCTTTTTATGTGCAAATAAAACTAATATCCAAAATAAGTTCCAAAAAAGTAATCGTATTGACAAAATCAACGCAACATTATTTTAATAATCTATACTGATAAATAATTAAATTTGATGGATACATTTCATCATCATATTAATTATATCATTTATTTTTTTGTTTAAAATCATTTATCACTTTTTAAAAAGTAAAAATAATTAATTGTTAAATTCTCTGTCTTTAATTATATATCTCTCTCTCACCCACACACTTTAAACATTTTAAATTTTTCTAAAATCAATATTGTTTTATAAAACATTCTTTATTAATTAAAAATTAAACATTTTGATTAAAAAATATACTTTTTTGAGAAAAAAAAAAAGATTTTTAGAAACTATGAATTTTTTTAAACAACATATCTTTCTACACATATGAAATATTCTAAAACCGATTTTTTAAATAAAGGTTTTACATGAAAATGTTTTTCTAAAATAATTAAAAGGATAACTGAAACTCAGACTTTTTAAACAATAAAATATTTATAAAATTGATATTTTGTCAAAGAAAATTTTTATTAAATACAAAAAAATTTTATAAAACAAAAGTAACTAAAACCCATAGTTTTGAAATAATGAGATTTTTATTTTAAATGAAATTTTTCAAAAACAATATTCTTAGAACGAAATGTATTTTAACATATTTATAAAACGAAAGTTAAAAAACACTTTTTTAAAATGAAAGTTTTAAAAAATAATAAAAATATTTTATTAATTAAAGTACTTACTCAAATATAATTTTAATTATACCTTATATCAAAATAATATTTTATATTTTCTAAATTTTTAATATTTTTTAATATTTTTTATTGAAACCGCTTAATACAGGTTATAACCTAGTATAATAATAATCCAAACCATCCATAGGATATAGATTTTTTTTTCTTTTTCCTCCGATCTCTAGGATAAAGTTTTAGGAGAACATTGCCTCTACAAGCTGGTACGGTTGCAATTCTTGACATGTAAATACTACATAATTCACTTGCATATGCAAGTGTATATACACGTCATATTAATAGGATGCAATCATCAACGTCACTACGCTACATGGCCATATACCCTATGTTTGCATTTATTATTTTCTAACACAAAGGATATATCAACAATATTATTGGCGAAAAAGAACATTAAACATCATATATTGACTATGGGCTAATGTAAAAAGCCATGAAACGTGGGCCCATAGAAGAAATCCAAAGCCCAAAGGAGGCTAACACTTCTAAATAGAGTTGGGCCAAAAAACCAGGTACGGACCCGACCCGATTAACCCGACCTTTTTGGAACCGAAAATACTCGGGGGTTAGGAACCGAGAACTAGAGGTGCCCATCCAACTTGGTTACACGACTCGCGACTTGACCCAAACACGACCCGGGTTCAAGCCGGTAGCTCCCCAATCCAGGTCCAACCCGTAGGGTTCAAACAGTTTTGTCCCTTCCACACTATAACCTCTGTTCAACCCAGTCTTTTCTCAACTCGAACCCGACCTGATTTAAACCCGGTACAAACCTGAATTTTTGGTTACCATTTTGCCCTCTTGAAACCTGTTGGACCTAATGTACCGTTGGGTTAATCATCTAATCTTTCATTGAAGTCATCATTATATATGTCTATGCCTAAACTTATATTGAAGTAGCAATGTTATAACTAAAGAAGGATTATGAAATAGTATTAATTCAACCGACTAATCATGTAGCATATACATACACTAACCAATTATGATACATATAAAATTAAATCACATACTGATTGAATTCATAAAGTAGTCGTTTTGTATAACAAATAATTTTGTAACAAAGTGATTTGAAATAGAATGTTTCAAAAATAATGATATTTAATCAATGATTTGAAATGATTTCATTTAAACAATTATACTAAATTGTAAAATTCATCAATTGAATTTATTCAACCATGGAAATCGATTTGGATAATACCACATGCAATCATTATTGTTTTTCGAGATTAATTATATGTGTTATCTATTAGATAAATCATTGATGATAGAATTAATAAAATATTCCACCGTTTGCAATCGAGTACAATTGAATTAGTCAATAAAGGTTGTTAAGATTTGTTTATTTGAAACAAAACGATTTCAATTTAGTGTTGTCCAAATCGTTAAAATGGTTTAAAGAAGAAACTTACGGTGGTCGTGATATTTGCATAATCAAAAATTGGTTTTTGTAGAGAATCATATCATCAAGATCCATCGATTTGTATGATTCAATCAATATGGATTTCATATCAGATGTTGATTAATTCTTGTTTATGAATCAATTTTTCAGAACCCTAATATCAATCCAATCATGTAATCATCATAAGTCAAAATAATAAAACACTTACTTGTAGTAATGATTGTTGTTGGTGTAGAAGATGATTATGCCATACCATTCCTTTATGATACTGTAAGAGTTTGATGGAAAGATGATAGAAATGATTCTTAATGGTGTTTTTCAGGAAAATCATATGATCGATTATTTCTAATTCCATGGATCCTCTTTATATACCAGTATCTAATAGAAATCATAATGCTCCTTTTTACTTATCAATATTTACATTTACATCCATCAAATAAATATTAGTAACTATCTATGTCATATTAGCATAATTAATTATTATTAATGAATGGTTCTAAGGCCATTATTATATGGACAAGTTTCCAACATTGATTCCATTATCTCTAGCGATTCCACCATAATGCAAATTACAGGTGATTTTTAGTTCTTGTCTAGTTCAAGGCCAAATGATTTATTTTAGATTGTTTAGTTCTTATTTAGTTCAATTACATGTGATGTGAAAGTCAGGTAAAAAGTGCGCAGGTAAAGCTGATTTTAGTTCTTATTTAGTTCAATTACAAATGATTTATTTTGGATTGTTTAGTTCTTATCTGGGCATTACATAAGCATCGGAAGTTATATCATCCTTCATATTGCTAAAAGTGTGTTATGGGTAAGATGAAAACTAATTTTAAGTAACTAACTTTAATATTTTTTTAAAATAATTTGTTATTACATAATAAAATTAAAATTAAAAATACACAACTGCAAATTAAATTTAAAATTAAATATAAAAAACATACACCTAAATATTAAATGTTAAAAAACATTAACTGACATTAAAGTTTTATTTAGATACTCCCGATGAATTTCATCTTTCTCCTCTCGTAAATTTCACGATTTGGCCTTAAGTCCATGAAGGGGTGATAATCACGGTTTGAATCCATAGCTAGCAAATTTTAATTTTAGAAAAAAGAAAATTGTGGTTGAGGTGTGATTTTTGTGCAAAAATATATGTAATTGTAGATAAAAAAAGAAGTTTAATATCTCACTCACTGCAAATAAGCCATAGATCAATTAGTTTGGAAGAAACACCCCATGGCTTTCTAAAGTGGAGGTCATGGGTTTGAGTCTCACTTGGTGTAATATACTCAGTGGGCCAGAGGTTTTACCACAGTGGCCCATTGGGTGGTGGGTTTCCTCTAGATTGGTGGGTGGCCCGGGTCAGCAGCGCTGTCTGTGTTCGCGGGCGTGGGTGGCTTTTCGCCATTGATTTTACCCGGGTGAACGGGCTTATAAAGTATTCTTTAATCATTCAAACAAAATATATATATATATATATATATATATATATATATATATATATCTCTCTCTCTCTCTCTCTCTCTCTCTTGTTGTAGACAAGTAGAATCCCTCCCAAGTACAATTGCATCCCTCCTAAGTACAATTCATTCCAACTCTTTAAGATATAATTATTAAAATTGAGTAAATAAGTTATGCCTCGACAATAATGTTATAAAACGTTTCTCGATATTTAACCTGTCATTTATAAGTATTCGTCTCATGTGTATGTTGTAGTATTGTATGTCGTTACATATATCACAAATTTACATTTTTGTATACATATGAATCCTAGCAGTCCTCTTGCGTTGGGTTTTTGTTTAAAATTTACAGACTGTCATTTTAAATCGTGAGATATATGTAAAAATAAACGTTTACTCATCCGTAAACGACATCTAAAAAACTTAAGGAACGTATAGAGGTTTATCAGTTATCACAAAATAATCATTCATTACGTGCTCATTAGCAGCATGCCAATCCCATTCAACTCGTTTTCTTTTCATGATTGGATGTGGAGGAAGACTAACATATCCCATAAACTTTGCCGTGAAACCAACCACACTTTTGAGTGCCTCGTCTATCTCATACGAATCCAAAGATGTACTATGGTCACTAGTTGATGATGATACATAATTTTCTATTTTTGTAATCACTTTGAAACAAAACTCTTAAAATGAAATGCTGTAAATTTGAGAAGTATGGGTTGAGTTTGCGCCTGCGTGAGTTGACTTCATCCGTGAGTGTCACCTTCTCGCCGGAGCAACCAAAACAATTGAGAAAGTAGCTGCTTCAGGTGGTTGTCGACGTTGGTTCGGTGTGGTGTTGCTATCTTTGTTCAAGGACGTTGATAAGAGATTTCGAATAGGGATGGTTGCATGGAGAACTTTGATCATCAATTATTTTTTGTTCTAATCCATATTTTATATTTTAATTATATATCAAATTTAAGTTATTTGGTATGATTGGGAAGTTTGAAATTTTGTGGTTTGGAATTTTAATGTCTATTTTGATTTTTTTTTCTTTTTGTGTTCTGTTTGTTCCTTAGGTAATGTCATTTTTGTATTTAGGATTTTTACTGTTGGTGGTTTCTTGACGATAAAGGTATGGTATCAGATTTGTTAGGTGTGGCGATCGTGGTTTTGCTCATTGGGGTCTATCATCGGATGATGAGGGCAAACATTAAAACGACGTTCTATGAAGTTGGTGATTGAAGGAGTAATTCCGATTCGAGTTTACTTTTTGGCTTTTCGTTCTATGTGAACTTTTGTAAAGAATATGAGGTTTTATATTTATTTAGTGTATGTTATAATCTTTAAAAAAACGATATATGTAATTTGCTACATTTACTTTCTATGCTTATTTACTACACCTTAAAAACTAATGTTTGTGGCCTTTTTTGTCTTTTTTTTTTAATTCATCTTTATTTGATTTAAAATTTATGCTTCAGATGTTATAAGTAAAATTTGCTTTGGTTGGACTTGTTAGAAGTTATGTCTTTTAGACAAGCATCTCCTTTTGGAATCCCATGGGCCACAATTCTTTACTTTTTTTATTCTTTTATTAGGTTAGAGCTCATGTAATATATGGGTGGAAAAATTAAAACATGTCAAAACCATTAATTTTATGAATATTTAATTTTTTAGATATTATTAGCTATTGTGAAATAAAAATATAATAAATGTCTAAAAATTATAACAAATAATAAAATTAGAAATTATTACGCTATATTTAAACATAAAATATGTCTAAAATCATATAATTTAGTATGTGTTAATAAGTTATTATAATAAGAATACATATATTTTAGATGTTTGATAGTTTAATTTATTTATTTATAATAACTATCATTTAATATGAGAGAGATAAGAAACACAAATATAGATATGTTTGTTTTAACTTTAAAAGAAAAACCAAATTAATTGTTATTATAATTATCGTATTTATTATGAGAGAGATGCGGGAAATAATTTTTTTGATATGCTAGAATGATGAAACGTGTTATTTGATATGCTAGAATGATAACACGTGTCTCAAAAAAAGCTTCTTTTATTATATGTTATAGATACTAGAGTAAATTACACGAATGGTTCTGTGGTTTGATTAAAATTTTGGATTTCGTACTTAAATTTTAAAAATTACGAATATAGTCCCTAATATTATAGTTATCTTTTATCAATGATCCCTACTCTGTTAGTTCAGTTAGTGATGCTAAATTTATCAAAATAACTATTTTACTTGTATAGATAATCAATATAATTAACATTTTATTTTATTATAAATATGTTTATTATTTGATACACAAATAAGAAATATTTTAAAAAATATCTTCTTTTAAATGTTTGGTTTATAAATTTTTTTAAACCAATATGCGGGGTTTTTTAAACCTTTATAAAAATATCTTCTTTATTAAAACGTTTAAAACTGAATTGTTTTTAAAAAATCTAATAATTAGTCTAAGAAAAGATGTTTTAAAAAATGAATGGTTTAAAAAAAACTTTAGAAAACCAACCAGTTAAAAAAAGTTTAAATAATCAGATAGTTTTAGAATGACGTATATAAAATGAACGGTTTAAAAACTGAACATTCAGAAAACATGTTTTAAAAAGTTTTTTTTATTTTTGTCTTTAAAACGTATTTTATTAAATAATAATCTTATTAATAAAGAAATTATAAAAATAATATAAAAATTAAAAAATTTTGAAAAACAAAAATATTAAATTTCTTTAATAAAAATAATGCTATAGTTTAAATGGTAAATGGTTAATGCGAGGAAAATGCTAATTTTTACAACATTTAATATTATTAACTATTAACTAACAAACCTACGGACTATATTCAAAGATTTTAAATTTTAAGAATCAAATCCAAAATTTCAACATGACCACATGGACCATCCATGTAATTTACTCTTTATTCTACGTATTTACATATTTACACATTAAGGGCTATTATATTTTAATAATCATAATTTTCAGTTACTAGGCGTGATTAATCCTAACTTAAAAAACGTTTGTAAACACTTTCAACTTTAAATTTTTTTCCCTCCAACGATCTATTACTAACCGAGAGTTAACCCTGTTAGTTTTTTGATAATATTGACTGTTATGTGACCAAAACACTAAAAATAAAATTAAAATTTACCATCAGATCCATTAATTTGAAACTTGTGCTTACTAAAACCCATCAATCTCCATCCCTTTATCTGAACCAATCGCCATCTCCATCTCCATATGCTTATGTAAATAACCATTTTAATGTTGTCACCGCCACATAACAAAGTTTATAAACGCGTTGTATCACATGGACTTAGTGTTTAGTTTACTTTAAGAAGTAATTTTAGAAACAACTTATCCTGTTTAAATATTCTCTTTTTTATTTTTTAAGAATCAAAGGATGAACAATTTATTTATATAAATAAAGGATCCAGGGTTTTATATTTATTTACAACTATATTTTATATTTGATAGATTTACTTTTCATGCTGATTAATTGGTTTGATAAATAACATATAAAGAATCCAGGGTTTTATGTTTATTTAGGACAATATTTTAAATTTGATAAATATACTTTTCGTGCTGATTAATTAATTGAAGAAATAATATTAGAGACAGCTTAATCCCTTTAATGAATGCCTTTTTTTAATTCTTTAAATCTATTGGTTTATAACATAAAATACATTAAAAAAAGTTAACCGATATAAGTTTTTTTTATTTACTCTGTATAACTTTTTAAGGTTTGATAGATTGATAAAACATAAAACATTTTGGAAGGGTAAGGTTATAGTAAAACAATACATAATCTAAAAATATTAAAAAGTATAGTGAATTTGGCACGTGTCATTTGATTGTTTTAGGAGGGGGGGGATATTTTAGTTATTACGTCAAATCGTCAACTCATTATTTCTAATGCATTCGTCGTGTCAAATATTAGTTAATTGTGTCAAATATTAGTTTATTGTGTCAAATATCAGTTAATTGTTTCATATATTTTTCATCTTTATTATAGGCATTTATCATTGTGTTTTACGTTATAAATTATTTTATGTTATGTTTGTCATTATTTTTATAGATTATATAAACTTGTTATCTATTATTGTGTTTTACAATTAAAAATACATAATGATTTTATTTTACCATTGTAGTTTTTTAAAACATATAATATTCAAGATAACATAATGTTTTATTTTTCATTATTATTTATAGATTATATAAACTTGTTATATATCATTGTGCTTTACATTTTGAAGTACACAATGATGTTGTTTAACCATTTTTTTTAAAACTCATTGTGTATAAGATAACACAATGATGATAAAAAAAAATAAGATATTTTATCATTGTGTAATTAATGAGTTTAAGAATGATAAATATGTAAATGCACCTAAAATTATTATTGTTTTTTAATGCCAGACAGGGTGTGCAACCGGTTCGAACCAGCTAGAACCGAACCGGAACCGGTTGGAATCGAGAACCGGATAGCCTAAATCTGAAAACCGGAATTGAACCTTATAGTTAATTAATCGGCTTGGTTCTTAACCGGGTAAACCGGTTATATTTTGTTGAATAACCAATAAGGAACCGACTTTGTTGAAAAATAAAAAATAAGGACTTGATGTATTAGAAAAAATATATCACTATTAAAATTAAATAACAATTTAGATACAAAAACCATAAAATCTTCCCGCTAGCATTGTGTTCTCATGGTCTGTTTGTCAATGAACGTTGTTCTTCAAAAAAAATTTTTGGTCGGGATTGTTTCTTCAGATTTGTGAAGTTTTGGAAGTCAATGTTGTATTGGAGTTTAAGTAGAAGATATGATCAAAAGTGTTTTAGATTAATAATTTGCAAATCTTGGTTCAAAAATAAATTAGTATTTTATTAATTCAAAATTCTAATGGGCTATTGGGTTTTATGTACGTACCCGGATTTAGAACCAGAACTGAACCGAAAACCGTATACGCATATTGTTGGAACCGGGAACCGAATCTATATTAGTACAACCAGAAAATGGTTCGATCTAACCGGTTTCGTTGGTTCTAGTAAAAAAACCGGTTTTTGATAACCCGACGTCGCTAGAGAATTGAGTAATTAAACAAACATATAATCAATCCATTCTTATTGATTATCAAGACGAATTACAAAACAAAAGAGATGAATCAAGAGCTGATCTAGAGACACTAATTATTTATACCCAGTGTTGTAAAAATCAGGCTGGAGGCCGATTAATCGGGGATTAATCGGTATCGGCCCCTAGCCTTGTCGATTACAGCTAATCGGCGACATTAATCGCTAGGCGGTCCTAGGTGGAGGAAATCGGGATACATCGGTGGTAGGCGGACTTAATCGATGTAATTGGAGGTATAATTCTAGTCGGTCAAAGTCGGTCAATAGAGTTCGTTGTGCCTATTAAGTAAGATCTGACCCCCAAAAACCATTTAACCTAACTGTGTTGACAGATGTGTATTCCATGCATCGACCTCCTCCCCACTTGCGCCGCAACCCCCTGCTCCGGCGACCCCCTTGCTTCGGCGACCCGCCCCTGCTCCCGTGATCCCTGCACCAGCGACCCCCCGGCGACCCCCTTGCCACCCCCTTGCGCAACAACCACCTGTGGGCTGTGCTCCAAGTTCCAAACATCAAGTCATCAACTCATCGGCTAGATAAGGTATATATTGTCAATTGTATATATGTATCTTGTCAATTATATATTATATATTGTCATATTGTGTATATACTATATTGTCAAGACTCAAGAATCAAGATCGTTTAGATATGATGCAATTTTACCTCTATTTTACTAAAGTATATATTTTCAATTGTATATATCATATATGTATATTGTCAATTATATATTATCTCTATTTCAAATTTAATAGTTTACTAATGTTACAATAGCATTTAGATATTTAAATGGCATCCATGGAATCAACGGCTAGTCAAGGTACAAAACGAAACTCAGATGATATCAGTTGGGAATATGGGAAATTGGCTGATGCAAATAAGTTAGATAAGGTGCAATGGAAGTTGTGTGATAAAGTTATGTCTAGGGGTTTATATATTAAAACACCATATTGCGGGCATAGGAGGTAATGTTTCGAGTTGTAAAAAAGCAACAAAAGATTATCAACTAAGAGTTAGAAATGCACTTAGAGAGTTTAAAAACAAGAAAAAGGCTAAGCAAGATAGTAATAAATTATTGAGAGCCGAGGTGAACATTGGTAAAGAAACAATTGACCTCGATGATTGTTTTGGAGAATTACAGGAACCTCGATCTTTTGGTCCTATGGATAGATTTGCAACATCCAAAGAGAACTCGGTCAAAGAAAATAGCAAACAAAGTAACCTCAACAATGTTATTCGAAAAGAACAAATGATTCGTGTTAAGAATACATTTGTAAATGGGCATATGAATGTGCCATTCCATTTCATGCTTTTGAAAGGAACAATTTCAAAACATTGTTAGAGGGGGTTGGTCAATTTGAACCTAGTGCCATGCCTCCTACTCGATATGAGATAGGAGATACCTATTTAAAAAAGAGGTTGAAAGGACTAAAGCCTCTTTGAAAAAGTATGAAGAAGAATGAAAATATATATGATGTTCTATTATGACCGATGCATGGTCCGATAGAACAAGAAGAAGTATTATGAATTTGTGTGTAAATTCAAAGTTAGGTACAATTTTTTTGTCATCTAAAGAATGTTCGGATGAAGGACACACAAGTGAAAACATTTTTGAGTATGTAGATAAGTGTATTGAAGAGGTTGGTCCGGAAAATGTCGTTCAAGTTGTGACCGATAATGCATCTAATAATATGGGTGCATCAAAATTGTTGAAGGGGAAAAGACCAACAATCTTTTGGACATCGTGTGCGACACATACCATAAATCTCATGCTTGAAGGTAATTGTATTTATATTTATAATTTTATTTGTTAATGGCCTATTAATGTATATCCCTTTATTTGTTTTTGAAGCTATTGGTGCATTACCAAGGTACAAGAAAACTATCGATCAAACAAAAAACTAACGGTGTTTATTTATTCTCATCACAAAACATTGGCCATGATGAGAAAATATACAAAGAAAAGGAATATTGTGAGACCGGGAGTTACAAGATTTGCTTCCGCGTTTCTTACCTTACAAAGTTTGTTGGAAAAAAGTCTCAACTCAGGCATATGTTTTCTAGTGAAGAATGGGAGAAATACAAGTTTTCAAAGATGGTTAAAGGGAAATTCGCCTTTGCAACGGTTATATCTCTCTCATTTTGGAGTGGCGTTACTACTTGTTTGAAATTTTTTGCCCCATTAGTCAAAGTCCTTCGAATGGTCGATGCGGATTGGAAGCCGTCGATGGATTTTATATATGGTGAGCTTAAAAAGGCAAAAAATGATATTATCAATGCCTTGAATGATAATAAAAGTGCATATGAGCCTATTATTGATATTATCTCGAAAAAGTAAGCGAATAGGCTTGATACATGCTTACATTTGGCTGCCTATATTTTAAACCCATATTATTTTTATAATAATTCGGAGATTCGAGATGATTTAGATGCCAATGATGTGGTGGTTGATTTGGTTGGTGTTTTATTTTTTGAAGATTATGAAATACAAAACACCATCTTATCAGTTGATTTGCCAATTTACAAGAGTAAGCAAGGAAAATTTAAGCGTCCAATCACACTTAAAGGATGTGAAGTCAATGATGATAAATTTTATCCGGGTAATGCAAAGTTTTAAAGTTGACAAATATTGTTCATTTAAATTTTCATATTTGTCGTATTAATATATTATGTTTGTTTTAACATTGTAGCAAATTGGTGGGAAACACATGGTAACTGAACTCCAAATTTGAAAAAAATTGCTATGAGGATACTTTCTTTGACTACGAGTTCATCCAGATGTGAAAGAAATTAGAGCATGTTTGAAGGGGTTAGTGACATTTAATATATGTTATACTTAATTTTTTTTATTGAATTTAATTCTTTATTGTTTATTTTTCACTATTTAGGTACATACAAAAAAAAAAAAAAGAAATAGACTAGAGGCGACTAAAATGAATGACCTTGTTTTTGTACAATTTAATGCAAATTTGATGAAGATATACAAGAAAAATTGAGAAATCATGAAGTATTTATAACCGAGGATAGTAGAGAGGGTAAAGAATGGATTGTTGATGCTATAAATGAAAATTTTGAGCCGGGGGTACCTTGGGATGTGCTTAGTGATGCCGTGGGTGTTGATGAAGTTTTATGTAATCGAACTAGTGCTAGGACAAGTGCTAAGGCAAGTGCATTAAGGGAACTATATGATGAAGAATTTGAGTCGGATGATGAGGAGGAAGTAGATGAAGATGTTGAATACGAGTCGGATGGTGTTCAAATCATTGAACAATATGAACAAGACGATGATAAATTTTAAACTATTTGAACTTTGAAGTATTAGAACTACTATGTTTTAATTTTTATGTTTTGAAATATTTGATCTTTAAAGTACTTGATTGTTATTTTTATGTTTAATTATATATGTTTGAAGTATACTAATCTTAACTATATATATAATTTATAAAACATACATATAAAATCTCCAAACCGATTAATCCCTAGTTACCACCTCGCCGCCCGACTAGCGCCTAGCGATTTTTACAACACTGCTTATACCTAAACCCCCAAATAAGATTCGATAAGAGAATTAAGAAATCTATTACGAGAAGTTACAAACTCACCCCTTTAACTATGACATATTTATTAAAACTAAAACAAACGTAAAAACAACATTATTGATTTGTTATGTTGACCACAACATCACATTAAAAGTTATTCTTGCTCTTGCTCTTTTGTGTTAATAGCAGTTTCAAAACGTCGACAAATTAAAGAACCCCGCAGTAAGATGGAGGTTCCTATCCTAGTTCTAATTAATTCAACTTAATAAAAAGTAATCGTTTTTCTAATTGCATCCTGTTTTAATCTTCTACATTAATTATATTTATTAGTTTTGTTGTTTTTCAGATCCAATCAAATTGTGGTCTAAACAACTTGAGAATTTAAACAAAAATTGATATGATGAAACAACTTTAAAATGCCTTTTATTTTTCATTTGCACCTTGCTGCACTACAACCATCCAAGTTTAAGAGGTTGAACATATTTAACCTCTTAGTTATTACTATCCAACAAGTGAACAAACATCAAAAATAGAAAACCTAACAAGTTAACAAACATCAAAAATAGAAAACCTGCATGTGATAACCCAAATCATTTCAAATCTTTGAAAATGAGTTGAAGAGGTTTTTCCTTTTGCAAAGTTACTCCAAATTTTTCATTCATGTCGAGCTTTGTAGGATCATCACCATTCGGTAAAACCCAATCAAACTGATTAATTAAAGTTGCTAATATAGACTGAACACTCTTGATACCAACAGGTAATCCCGGACACATCCTTCTCCCTGCGCCAAATGGTATAAACTCAAAATCTTGGCCTTTAAAATCCAAGTACGAGCCAATAAATCTTTCGGGTGTAAATGAGAGAGGGTCTTCCCATACTTTGGGATCTCGACCAATCGCCCAAACATTTATAAAGATTTCGGTATTTTTAGGGATTGTATAGTTCATAACCTCACAAGCCTCGAAAGCACGACGAGGAATTAGAAAAGGCACCGCTGGGTGTAATCTTAATGTTTCTTTGATACAAGCATTTAGATAAGAAAATTTTAACAACTGTTGTTCACCAACAATGTTGGAGTTACTTGTATACTTGAGCTCTTCTTTTACTTTTGACAAAACTTCTTTGTTTTTCAGCAACTCGGCTATGGCCCACTCAATTGTCGAGGTGGTAGTATCAACACCTGCTATGAATAACTCCTGCCAATAAAAGTGAGTCAATGAGTTTTAAAAAAAAGAATTTAGGCTTTACAAATTATAGTTTATTTTCATTTAAAAGATATAAATACATTTACGGAATATATAAAATCTTCAAAGTAGAGAATCTGTCATATTTATTGAATATTTGTACATAAGTCATGCAAAACTACGATACATTTCTGAAAAAGTTTAATGAATATCTGATTTCGCAAGAGACGATGTTTTATGTCCTTGGGATGGATATGGCGTTATCATATTCATACCAAGTTCATTTTTATCTCTGTAAATTATTTAAACCCACCTTTATATGTAAATCTAACTTATTTTTATAAAAACTCCTATACCTCACTCATATATATTATTTTAACGCCTACATCAGATTTGAATCTTCATATCTATTATTTTAACACCTACTTCAGATTACCCATGTTTTTCGTCTAATAACAAACACTTAAAAAGATATAAGAAATAAATTCAGGAAATGAATAGTACAAGGAATGAATTTACATAATGAAGAGTGAGTATTATATTAAGAGAAATGAAAATAGAGTTCCTTAATTTTATCCTATGTTGTGGAATAATGAATTGTTAAATAAATTTTTTTTATGCATGTTATTGATACAAGAATCGGATGTGAATGCTCTAATATATTGTTTCGGAGAGTATAGATTAAGAGCAATTATTAAGAGCCATAAGAAAAACTTACCAAAGCACATATATTTATCTGGTCGTTTGAGAATCCATTTTCAAGCAACCGATCTAAGAAACTTTCTTCTTCATTGGCCATCACCGTATTGTAGGAGTTAATTTGAGGTCTTCTTTCGTCTATTATGTCCTCCCAAAAACTAAAAACCTCTCTGAGAGATTTCAAGTTTCCCCTCCTTAATCCTTGAAGATCCAATCTTCTAACCAATGGAAAAAAATCACTTACATTTGGTCTAGTGCCATCCTTCAATAAAGTAAAAAGCTTCCCTTTTAATCCACCAGCAGTTCCATGCTCATCTTCAAAATCAAGAAAATCTTTCCCAAAGAAAACATTGCTAATCATGTTAAACATTGTTGTAAAGACAACATCCCCTATGTTCACAACTTGTTGTCGCTTGCTACGCAAGAAATCCATCATTTGAGATAGTTTTTCATCTCTCAAGCTAGATTGGGCTTCTAACGCTTTAGGCGAAAACATCTCAGTTCGACAAAGGGTTCTCAAGGACTTCCAATGTTCACCACAATCTGCTGACCAAACAAGGTAAAAGGGTGCAAAACTATGCTCAAACGCATCAGGAACAGCGCGACCGGATAGAAGGCGGTCTTGAGTCTTGAGAATTTCTAAAGCTGCAGCCGGAGAAGACGCCACCACAAGAAGTTGAGTGCCTAAGTGGAGTGAGATAAGAGGGCCATATTGTTGAGCAAAGGTGGAAATGGTGACATGAGGGTTGGAGCCTATTTGGTGTATATTTCCAATTATAGGCCATGGTGATGGTCCTGGAGGAAGGTTTTTTGTGGGTCTGAAACATTGTTTGTAGATTAAGAACAAGAAGATGGGTGTTGTTAGAACAATTAGATAGGATGAAAGAGTGATGCCCATGTGAATAGAGGGTGCTAGTTCTTGAGTGTTGTGTGAATCTTGGCTTATTGAATTGTACTGTCATAAGAATCCAAAATTGCATTAGGTGCATGTGAACATAATAAGCCATTTAAAGTTGAAAACTTGTTAGATTAAACTAAATATAAAAGAGATTTCTTCATATAGAAAATTAATTAAATTGATTTAAGATATAGTTAAATATTCAATCATGTGATGTACATACAATATTTCTTGTAATATATTTAAAGATAACGAAATTATATTTCATATAAATTACAAGAGTTTAACAAGGAAAAATTGTCTTTTAAAAATTTAACTAATTGAATTATATATCTTTTATCTTGTTCACGGATAAATAAAGAAAAATAGAAAAGAAAAAACAAACAAAAATTATTTGTTGAGCTTGAGGTTTGAACCCAAATCTAAAGGATATGAATAAAAAGCCATAACCTCCCCACTACTAAAAATTACTAAAAAGGATATAAAACTTAGATCAGGTTTAAGAGAAAACAAAGCGACAAACATCTGCTTCATAACTATTGTCGATTGTTAGAGGTTGCTAGCTTCTAACCAATTCTGGAAGCTACAAATTAAATTAAAGAGAATATAGTATTACAGTGGTGTACGTGTGTAAAATATACTATTTTGTTAAATGACTAAGGTATTTAGAACTTAGGTTGATTTACTGTACGTAGGAGTCACGTGTTTTTATTGTAAGAAGCCCATCTTCATTAGTCACCGATCATCATCTTTGTAGCGAATAATTTTGTCATGGATAAGTCTTGGTAGATACATTTAGACATAATTATTTATTATATATTAATATATTAATGTTATCTACGTACATATATATTACATATATATGGGCAAATTGAATTTTAATTATTTAAATTATGACCTATTTATCGATAATAATTTATACTATTAGTTTGACCAATAATATTATAACTTTTATTTTTATTGTCGAGATTCTACTAGCATAAGTATCACTGAATTACATGTGATTTCCATTTATTTTCCTTTACATTTTATTGTATGTTTTCTTATACTATTTACAACCATAATCGTGAGCAAAATTAATATACGAGGAGGGTTCATGATTAAGTGACACATTATTCGTAAACTAAAGAAAACAAAGGAAAACAATCATTTAATTGATAAATTCCTTTTTATTTCAAATTTGTAAAGGGTATTAAATTATCTATTACATATATGCTGAATAAAAATATAGGAATGAGGATTGTTACGTGTAAGTAATACTATGTCAAATGAAAATTTGTTACATATACGTGAACATTGTGTGACGTATATTTAAATCTATGTTATGATTTTGCATTTGATCCTTACCCCTCTCTATATGTACATACTTGTGACAGCTCTTGTAATTAGTTAGAGTAAAATGGACACGCAAGGCCCAATAAGGCTCATTAAGGAATTTGGATTCATTTAAACAATAATCCTAAGCTTGGTTATTTGTTAAACTTGCTAAACATGTTGTAACCCAAAATTATTGGTACTTATAAAATTATGTTTAAATGAATAAACGGTTAACATGATGAATAACTGATTCTTATTAGATCTGAGACACAACGAGTGTCATGACTATGGAATATTAATGTCATCATTGATATGTATTTGGAAATTCTATACGAACGATTAGCCGCGAATTGCGTGTTGAGGAACGATATAACCAGTATTAAACGCACATTCGTCAATGTAATCTGTTCAAGCGCTTCGGAATGACAAGTTGACATACAAAATATTAATATATGCTTATATATGTATTGTTAGAAGTAAAATAATATTGTTGATGTTTGACGAAAGAAAACACGTAAGGAAGCTAAAACGTGCAAAATACGAGCTACTAATTTGTTTCGACTCGATTTGTCATTAGAATAAATAATATTGGAAGAAATAAATATTTTAAGAATATTTATTGTATTTAATATATTATCTTTCATTATTGTGGAATAAATATCAAAAACATAAAATGAGTCGGGTTTGTACACGATATAAATGGATGCAGTGTGAATACCACCCATCAACCCACCATAAATAAATAAATATATATACATATATACATACATATGTATGTAATTTAAACAAAATAATCATGATATTGACGGGTTTTTATAAGTTCGCGTAATAAACAAGAGTTATCATTTGAACCTTTTACGATATATATGAATGTATATATATCTACATAGGGTTTGGTTCCAATGTTAACACACTCTGTATATATTAACCCATTACTCCATCCTATTATTTTAGGGTCCACATAAATGCTCATCTAATGGTGCAAGATGTTTTTATTTTTATTTTCTGTAAAGAAGTCTTGTATCAACTAAAAGGGTATAAGGGTAATTTCACTCTTATTGACTTACTGACACCATCATGTCACCATTTCATCTAACCACCCATCAACCTTTAATGTCAAATTCATGTTGATTGCCCATATTTTTAAATTTTAAAAAATTATTATAATATAAATGTTTCTTTATTTCAAATTTCGTACATGTATTTTTTTAATATAATATTTATTTAACCTTATGTTTTATTCATACACCATTAAATTAGTAATATTCTTTTTAGTTTTTTCAGGTTTAATTTCAAGTGAAAATTACGTACACTAATATTTTTTTTAGCTACATTACGTACACTAATATAAGTAAAAATTACACAATTTATACCTTTAGTTATGTTAGACTAACATTACAGTAGAAGTTACATAATTTCAAAATTTTAGTAAAAATTATGTAAAATTACAATAATATAATCAATGTATTATAAAATGTCATTACAATACAATAATATTGCATTGTTGTACTATAGTTTACATTGGTGTACTATAAAATTATGTTGGTGTAACAATATCATCACTTAGTGTAATTTAACACGTGTAATAAATCAAAATAGAATATTATTGTAATTAGGTAATATACTTTCATATTAGTGTAATATAGTCTAAGTGTGTAAAAATGTTTTTTTTTCATATTACACTAGTGTATATATTATAAATGTATATTACACTGGTGCAAAGAGAAGCAGTGTTTACAAAAACATTACAAGATAGATGGAAAATTACACTAATATAAGTGTGTTAAAAAATTATTACAACTGAAATACGTAACAGAAGCATGTTATACTTACATTATAATGTTGCAAAGATGCACATTTACTGATGTATAATTTAATATAAATTAATTACATCAACATAAATAAAGAATAATAACTACTTTATGAAATTAAATAGTTTAATAAAAGAGGTATTATATTTAAGATGAAAAATTTAAAACTAGTTTGAGAAAATAACTAGTTTAACTTAACTTGTTTATATAATCTAACTTCTTGTTCATATGAGTGGTGTACACCTTGGATTGATCCACAACATTAGTATTGCTTTTTTACATTGTTTGAAGGAGAATTGTAAAAATATTATGCATAATAAAAATATGTAGTTGAACTACTTCCTTTTTACATTCATTGTTTGTGGCTTAGTAATTTTTAAAAAGTAATTTAAGCGAAAAATTAAAAGAAAACCTTTAAAAACCATAAAAAAAATGTTAGCCGCAAGGTTCGAACCCAAGGTGCCTAACAAATTACACATACGTCTAACCATATGTAATGACACCGACATTCCTAAATGAGTATACATATAAATGTAAAAGAAATTATGCATAATAATTATTATTTATTAGAAAGGATATTATTGATAATGTAGAACTATAAAAGAACATTTTGCGTAAACAAAAATATGGTGCATAATAACTGTTATTTATTAGTAAGATTATTTACTAATTATATTAAAAATGATATTTTATAAAAACATTTTCTTTAATTAAAAGAAGATGATAAAATAATGGTTGATAATTTAATTTAAAAAAAATACGAAATGTGCCTGACAAGGTAATGGTGGTCTCAAAAAGGTGCAGGAGCTAAAAGACAATAATGCCCCTCTGTAATTATATGGGAACTGATGAGTTGGCACAATCTGATTGGTTAAAAAGGGTTATTGAGTTAAGATGTTTAAAATGGGTTAATATATGATGCAGATCCTATCTTCATATATATAAATATATATATATATATATATATACATGTTTAGGTCTTTAGCGGGAACATCCTTAGCAACGGAACGCCACTATTATTGATATACGATTTATTCGCGTAAATCTGAGTCAAATCTGATCGTTAATCAGCCTCCAGATCTAATGGCTTGTATTTCATCATACGACCAACTATTAATAGCAACAAATTATATCTTTTTCGACAACATGTCGTCGAAAAAGATATAATTTGTCGCTATTAACCAAATTCTTTGAAGTGAAAGGGAGGGGGGTGAAAGTGTTCACACATACATATATGTAAATAAAAGTTGGATCAAATACATTTTTTTTTTTAAAAACCATATGAACCTATAAATATTAACATGTCGTATTAAATGATGACTATTTACCAAGGATAAATTGGGAAAATCCATATAATAATTTGTTAAGTTAGTTCTTACTTATATGCAAGCAGTTAATACTGATTATACTTGTTTTTCAATTTATTATATAACTTAATAAAATATATTATTTTTATAATGTACGGATTAAATGTTTATTAATTATCAATTTTCTTCACATTCTAACACGGATCAATGCGTCTTACATGATAGCATGATACAAGGTATCTTTTTTTTCTTGTTTTCTTTCATTAGTTAACATTAAGCTTTACAAATATTTTCTTAATATTGTATTATACAAAAACCATAGATATTTGATATTGCAAAATGAAATTATTAAGATTAACCAATAAAATTTATCAAACAAAAAATAGCATTGTATAATAAGTAGCATTATAAAAAATAATACTATTATGTAATTATATAAAGTAGTATCATGTAACTAACACCCTGTAAATTTGCATTGTGTATAAGTAGCAATATGTATAGTATTTAACTACCACTTTGTAAAATAGCACAATGTATAACTTGCACAACTTAATGTGGCACTATATAAACTTTTTTTAAAATGTGTCAACTTGTAAAAATAAAAATGACAAAATTATACTTAACTAGTTTTACTTCTCGCGCTTCGCGGCGAGTAAATTGTGGTTTGGCTTAATTTCCCCGCGCAACGATATGGGAGTTTGACCGTTATCGGTTTGGCTCGTAAGAAATTAGAAAATCAAGCACCAATATCGGTTCCTATAATACTAAAATACAGACAACGATATTGTTCACTCAAAATAGCGGTTGGTTTCATCACGTTACTTCAATAATAACGTTAATCTGCCTAGAGTACGATACCAAAAATTTATTTGATTTTGGATAATGCACAAATAAAATATAATAAAAAATTTTGTATTGGTAAAGAAATAAAAGTTAGAAAATGAATTACAATTTGCTAGGTGAAAATTTTATACTTAAAAAATTTAAATGGCCAATTTAAAAAAACAAAAACTTTCCTGTAGCAAAACAAGTTGATTTTTTAATATATGTATAATTGTGGACAACTTTTTCTGAAAGTTTCTACTTTATCACACTCAAAACACCTCTTAGATACTTCGTCTTGTCGTTGCTGTTCAGGCTGCCGTTGTTTTGTCATCAATTCACCATTATAGTCTTTGGCTGAGTGACTCATATGATTAGATAACAACCATCATGCTTATAGTTTCTTTAAAGCGATGCTGATGATTTGGCGAAAGAGAAACCATAGAACATGTTTAGATTTTATTATAGTGCTTTTTTTCAAATTACTGGCATTTAGTACACGCCCAATGTTTTCAGAACCGGATCGGACGTCGAACCGGACACCTTACTGGTTTGGTGGTCGGACCGGTCGGACCAGATTTAAGAACCAGATGACGTCATAATTATATATATACTATATTATATATATATAGTTATATATATAATTAAATATAAGTAATTTATATATGTATTTTA
Source organism: Flaveria robusta (assembly GCA_025506415.1). NCBI lineage: Eukaryota > Viridiplantae > Streptophyta > Magnoliopsida > Asterales > Asteraceae > Flaveria > Flaveria robusta. Next base: position 41,486,217 of record CM046469.1, read on the forward strand.
CAGTTATATATAAAACTTAACTATATTTTTATATCCAACACACTAATTTATGGTTCAACACCCCGTTTTTACCCATTAAAATCAAAAAAATAAAAAAAAATACAAAAACCAGTCCGAACCGGTCCGGTTTCTCGGTCCGACCACCGGTTCGGGACAAACCGGCCGGTTCGACCAGTCCAAAACGAATCGCACCGAACCGGACCGGCTAGGTGGCCGATCCCCGGTCGAACCGGTCGGACCAGCCAGTCCGATCTGGTCGTGATAACATTGTACACGCCTACTATCTTCACTTTATCACATGTACTATTTGTATTTAAACTCTTAAAGCATTGACACTAGTTTCTAATGTTTTATAATTGTCTACAATTAAAGATAACCTTAAAATAATTACTCTTTGTATTTAAACTCTTAGAGCATTAGTATTAGTTTCAAATTTTTTATAGTTGTCTAAAAATTAACAATATACTATGGCTTATAAAATTCTTTAAATACTTGAATACAAAATCTAAAATGATTTATAATTTAATAGATTGATTGTAATATAAAGTGTTAAGCGTGTGCCTTTAATACATGAGTGCTAATATCCAAGAAAAAGGAGTTAAAAGATGCTCCTATTTAACCATGATATATTGTGTAGTTGACCTATTATTATTATTATTTTTATCTCATTATAATTTTTTTTTGTTGTGTTTTTGGATAGCAAGACAGACCCCTTGAGAACTACTGCTGTTGTATTATTAAAGGCAAGCGGATAGGCCTTAATTAGGGCGGTAAACTACGTTATTGATCTATTATTTCAACCTACTAAGTAGACCCATTTTAAGCCTAATGCGATCCACTAATTTCGTCTAGCCGACTCGTCTGAAGGTCAATGATAAACAAACGTACTGAATACAAAGTTGGTCAAAAACGCGTTTGAAGGTTAGTGTGAATATATTAAATCACCATTGCATGTAGTCATTGCTTTATTTTCATATGTTCATTTCATAAATTATCATTACCGAACGTTTTGTGTTTGCATGTTAGAAAGTTTTTCTGCTTTTCAAACTTTTGTCTGCATTCAAAAGCTTGTAAAACAAGGATTTGTGCACTTTGGCTCCTAACCACATGTTTGAGCCAGCTCAACGCAATTTCTGACCATTATAGAGAGAAATGAGTGGTATCGGATGTACAAAGTATGTACCTATTATCATATAAGGGGTGAATCATATGCTCTATCTCGAGTTAAGGTAAACTACATGCCTTAAATATCCTATAAGGGCCAAGTCAAGTTGATCTGTAGGCTATTGTCACGTATAATTACAATAATCATGTAGTTTCACCAATAATCTAATCTTACGAAATGTAATTATTATTTAAGAGGCTTTATGTATTTACATTTTGGGTGAACTTTGACCCGTTTGCTTTAAAGTTGTATTTCTAAAATGAGCTATGCAACCCAAATCAATCCATTTCTAAGCTTTTCATTACAGATGAGCTATATAAAAATGTTATTGATGCGGGTTTATCCTACAAATTGAAATATTCATTCGTTTAAGTTCTTTGCCAACATTAGTTCATTTAAAAACTCATGCATGTCAAACATTAGTTCTATGGTATTGAACCCTTTTTTAAGTTAACAATGAAGCAACTTTAAGGACGAATGTTGTATTTGATTTGTATCGTTTGTGAATTTGACATATTGCTCCTATATCCATTTCTGTTTAAATTGGCTTCTTTTGTTCGAAAGTTCTTTTTTTGAAATATATATTACATCAACACTTTTATTTACGCAGCATGTGCATTAGCAGGTACAACAGTTTATATATATGCTTTCAGTTTGATTATTCTTAATTTCTTAATCAAATACTTTGAAGCATGCAAGTATAATAATTGTACATGAACTTTCAGACATAATCTGCTTTAATTTATATCCCTCTCCCACGTATAAATTGCAATGTTGTAGTTATCTGCAACGAAATCCTTATTATTTGATTGAACATGGAGATTTTTGGTAATAAACCCTAACACATAAGTGGTATAAATCATAATAACATGATCCGAAGCCTAAAAATATATATAAGAAACATGTTTTCTTACAAGATTAGTGATTCTGGTTGTGCAAGTCTTCTTTATGGAAGATCAATAATTGTTACTTTGTTTAATAAATTAATAAACACTTTGACATTTAATTATTTAATAAAGTGGATTTGGGTCACTGACCCAATTTTTATAAATTTTGATTTTATAAGACCATAAAGTGAGTTTGGATTATTTTGACCTGTTTATATTGAAAACTGATTATTATGAGTTCATAAATTGAGTTCATATCACTCGAAAGAACTTGTTTCTATACACGGTCAATTTTACGTCGTATTATCAATAATTAAGAGTAAAGACATATTGAAGTTGTTAGTTTTAGATAAAGATAACAATCCTACTAATTTTATATCAAATGTGGTTTATAAGAAAGGTTTCACACATCAATTTCTCAGAAATAACATGTATCTTTTTCATTTTTATTGAATGTAATCATTGATATAAACAAGATTTAATTACATAAAGGGTCCCTATGGTGAGGTTGATTTTCATGTTTAGTCCTAAGTGTTATTTATTATAAGTTAGCACACTAAGTTTGACTAAGTTTGAGAACTTATAACAAAATAGCTCCCAAAATGGATGGGCGTTAACTTTATTGTTAAAATTTTCTAAAATGACCAAAATACTTCTTGATTAACATAAAGTCTCCATCTTTATTTCCTTCTTTCCCATTCTTCCGGTCACCACCCCACTCCTTCAGTTACCTCCCCACTACCTCCGGTCATCACCTCATTATCTTCTTCCCTCTCCTCCGGTCACCACCCCATTACCTTTGGACATTCACCCCGCCATTGCACCCTTTTGAATCACCACACGACTACACCTTCTTGAACCAACCCATCTCTATGAAACATATCAAAATTTATGCAATGAGAGGCGATGAAGACGTGGACACCATTGCACCCTCTGCCAATCTCCCTAGAGTGGTGGAGGTCGTCAAAGTGAGAAAATATAAAGATGAGGCGTCGATGACGATGGTTGCTAGCTGGAGATGAAGGCGGTGGTGGGTGGTGGAAGGTGTTGCCAGCGGTGGGTGGTGGTGGTAGTGTTGGTGGGTGGTTTCAGTGGTGGTGGAATGGAGTTTCTACGAAAGTAAAGAGAAGCGGTGGGTGGTTATATTTTTTAATAATAATTTGCATTTTAGCAAATGGTATAATGATCATTTCACACCAATTTAACGGAAAAAGTTAACCTTTGTCTAACTTAGAGATAATTTTGTTACAATTTGACATACTTAGTAGGCTAACTTGTAATAAATGATACTTTAAGGACCAAACATGAAAGTTGACCTTACCATAGGGGCCATTTTTGTAATTAACTCTATAAATAAATACGAATAAGATCATATATTTATAAGTTGAATTTTTTATTTATCCATCTTCTATAATACACCGGTTACTTAAGCTATTATATATATAGACACACACACTAATGATAATCACCGAATCAGAGAATGACAGGTTTGAGTATGACAAGATTATAACTCTCAGTATGTTTTAATATGGAATCAACCTTACTAAAAAACCTTGATATGTTAGCCACTTTAGTCATAGTTGATTTAATTCCAATGAATCATATTTGATGTTGTTTTCCATTATTGAAAGCATAACCTATTAACATATCAAATAAGTGTTACCAATTCAATCATACATGATTTAATTCCTGTGAATCACATTCGATGGTGCTTTTCATTCTTGAAAGCAGAGCCTATTTAACTTATAAAATAAAATCCAAGTCAGTTACTTTTTAAGGCTTCGTCTGCAATAGATCAAAATAAAAAAGTATATAATCATTTCCTATTTATATATAAAATTCATTTTGTAATTTTTACCAAACCAAAAACTAAAAATAATTTTGATATTTTTTAAAGTAATTCTTACTCCCCCTACGAACAAAAATCCTTTTTAAATAAATTTTCAATTTTCTCTCCTTAAAATTATAATTATCTTAAGGAAAATTACAATTTTTACCAAAACAAGAAAAGAAAAAAAATTTTGGCAAAATTTCTAGTGTCATCCCATGTTATCATTAGATAGTACTTGTTTGTGATGAATAATTTTTCGATAAAAACACTCATAACAACGTATTCGCTAAGTACTTATATGATAATCTAGTTCAACATCAACGAAGCAAGCACATGGAATTGGATATTCATTTTGTTCATGAATGAATTTAGTTAGGAGATATTCCAGTACTACACATGTCCTCGTCAATTAACAACACCTTGAAAAATACATTTTCAAAATAGCCTAACCCAAATGGTTATTCGTTCGCTTTTCTGATAGCATGTAACACCTTCAAAATTTTGTGCAAAACAAGATAACATTGAAAGTTCAGGCTTAGAAATAAGAATTTAGGGATTTAGCTCTGGTCGCGAACCACGACCAAGATGCCTGGCAGATCGCCAAACAATGAACTAGGATTTTAGGGATTCTGGTTGCATAGTGGACTGCCATGCTGACCCTTAATTGTCTGCTACGTATTACGCAAGCGATAAACTTGGGTGTTGTCACTTAGGATGTTGATGAGGATTAAGGGGATGACACATGTTATCCTGGAATGACACGTGTCTAATGATGAGGCTTTGAAAGCAACACGTGTCAACATGTGTTAACATTTCATCGAACCAAAGGGGTCCCGGCTGCCATGGCCATGCGGGGGACCGCCGCCTTCTTCCTTAGTGGTCTGCGAAGGGACTAGCAAGTAGGCTATATAATTTATATTGTACATTCTAATTTACATATCCAAAACACGTGTGTATTACCACTTATACTCTAAATGCCCTATGTTACCCTTTGTTCGCTAGTGTTATATCTCATTAAGCTTATTGAAGTGCTTAGAAGATTGTAAGCACTATTTCTTGCAACTTGTAAAGGTGAACATGTTTCCCAAACTTTATTTGCATTATTGGTATATGCCTATAAAATGATTTTTAGCATGTTTATAAAATGTCTATATAAAAATGATTACATTGTTTTAACCCAGGATAGGAATATATTAATGTTATTAAGCATGAGATTAAGCGAACATTGACATAGTATACGTATATCAATGAAGAATACACGCATTGATGGGTGACTTTGTGTTCCACCGTAATATGGCTAAATCACTTCAATACATGTGAACTAAATGAGTTTAGTGTATACTAGTACTTGCATAGGGCCTTGTCAATAATACGAGATAGTTACAAAACATGATGTTTTAATAAGATAATATTAATCATGCAGTTCGAACTATCTAAAATGTCTTGTTAAATGATTCACTAGCTCTTTGCTAACATTTAATATTAAATTTATTCTCAGAAAAATGATATACACGTTTAGTGCAAATAAAGTTTATGATTAACCTTATCATCGTGGAAACGTCTACAGGAATCCCAAAAGACAAATTATTTGAGTTTAGACATATATGTAAACCGTAGTTTTTATGGTTTTCATTTATAAAATGGTTTTCAAGGGATCCCTCCTCTATATATGTATATATATATATATATATTTATATATATGGGAGGGATCCCTTGAAAACCATGTTATAAATGAAAACAATAAAAATTATAGGTTACATATATGTAATTACGTATTACAAAGTGTACAACTAATAGTTACGTATACGTATGGGTTATATATATGTAAGTACGTGTTACCAAGTGTACAACTACGAGTTGCGTACATGTAACTCATACAAGTTACGCATACGTAATTCGTTTCCTTATCATTGTCGTTCCTTGGAGTTTAAACTAAAAAATATATAATTACCTCAAAAAATAAGATTGAAGTTTAATCAAATATACTTTAAACAATTAAAAGGTTAAATCAATTATTAATTATGTGATTGGATAGTAGTGGTTTTTATAGTTTTCAATTATAAGCATGGTTTTCATTTGATCCCTCTCCTATGTATATATATAGTATATATATATATATATATATATATCTATATGTATATATATGTATATACATAGGGGATTATGTAGGGTTGTTAACCCACCTTTATTGTGATAATCCGTTAACACTAATGTAACAAACACATACACCATGATTATGTAGTGTAACTAACTTTTACACTGCGCTACGCTACTGATGTAACAATTTTCCCTTCATTTTTAAAAAATTTCACCCTTTTTTAAAACCGTCTTAACTTTTTTTATATGATATTATTTTTTTGAGTAAATTTCTGTCTTGGTCCCTGTGGTTTAACCATTTTAACCATTTCAGTCCAAAAAGGAATCTTTGATCATATCATGCCCTGTGGTTTCATTTTTGTAACGGTTTTGGTCCCTGACACTAACTCTGTTAGTTTTTACAGTTAAATGTGAGGGTGCTTTGGTCATTTTACATTTGGAGGACTAGTTATGTAAATTATATTAGATTAGGATAATTGTTGTAATTTTTTAAAACAATAAAAATAAAAAAATGGTACGGTGGTGAAGCTGCATGAGGTGGCGGTGGCGTTACGGTGGCGGTGGCGTAGGCGGTGGCGTGGCGGTGGCGGAGGCGCAATCGGCGGTGAAGCTGCAGGCGATGGCGGTGGCGCTGGCAGTGGACGTGGCGCTAGCGTTGGCGCTAGCGGTGGCGCAGACAAGGTGGTAGCGGTGGCGCTAGGGGTGGCGGTGGCGCAATCGGTGGTGAAGCTGCAGGCGATGGCGGTGGTGCAGGCGGTGGCGCAAGCCCTGGCAGTGATGGTGGCGCTGGGGGTGGTGGTGGCGCAGGCAGTGGCGGTGGCAGTGAAGGTGCAGGCTGTGAAAGTGCAGGCAATGGCGGTGGCGCAGGCGGTAGCGCTGGGGGTGGCGGTGGCGGGTGGAAGTGAAGGTGCAGGCGGTGGCGCTGGCGCTGGCGGTGGAGGTGGCGCTGGCGTTGGAGGTGGGTTAGATTAGATTAAGTTTTGTTTTTTTTTATTCTTTATTGTTTTAAAAAATTACAACAATTATCCTATTTTAATATAATTTACATAACTAGTGCTCCAAATATAAAATGATCAAAGTACCCTCACATTTAACCGTAAAAACTAACAGAGTTAGTGTTAGGACCAAAACCGTTACAAAAATGAAACCACAGGGCATGATATGATTAAAGATTTCTTTTTGGACTGAAATAGTTAAAATGGATAAATCACAGGGACCAAAATCGAAATATACTCTATTTTTTTTATACAAATTACATCATTAAATAGATAATTTTAATATACTTAATTCAATTATAGTCTTCTAATATTTTTTTTCTTAATTTTTAACGTTAATTATGCACCACTAGTTTACCACTGTAACTATAACTTACAGTGATGAAATAGCCTGATGTGGACCAATTCATTCTCTATTCATTTTTGTGTTTCCCTCAATGAGATTGCAGATTTCTCTTCTATCTTTAATTTTTCATGTATCAATCTTCAGCATCATTCAAGCTCGTGTTTATTTTTCTACCGTAAATTTATTAACAGACAATGGGTGGTGTTGATGTCACAAAGCCTGAGTTTTGTGCTGATGAAGTGATTGTTGGCCCGCTAACTAAGAATGATGATATTAAAGCGAGTATGATGATGTTTTTGATATACTAACAGGGACTATGTCGTGAGTTACATTGGGTAATCTTATCTTCATTTTCTTTATGTTTTTAAATTGCCATACATTACAAAGAGGTATGCGGTGTAAGTTCTTGATGTAATATAAGTTTTTCAAGAAGTTAAATGTAGTTTGGTGTATGTGATTTTTATGAATTTTTGAAAAGGATGTATACTGCATTACTGTAACAATGTTATAGTTATGTTTCATATTTTTCATGTAAAATGAGCTTTTGTTTTTCATTAAACTCTACGAAACGATGATGCTTAGCTAAGTGTTACAATTTCTGATATCTGCTCATGTCTGTGTTTGTAAGTTGTATCTAAGTTTCATAAACATGCTATGTACTTTACGTTGAGTTATATCTTAATCTATTAAATGCATATATTTTGTAACGGTTACTGTAGTGTAGGATTATACTACATTACTGCAACAAGGATGATTAAAATCTAATTTACAAATATATGCATTATAAAAAAATGTACCTCACAAAATCACAAAATTTAAGGACAAAAAGTATATTTTTTTATATTTTATAACTTCTAAAACAGGGATAAAACTTTTGATTGTGTTCCGGGTTCTCCGGAGTTTTGTCTCAAAACTGATCTGAACCGCCTCAAACATGCTTTTAAAATCACCGGCCAACTTATGTGTTGTGTTTTTTGCCGTATCACACAGGCTTGAAACTAGTATCTAATAATGTGTATATAAAATGTTAGTGGTTGTTTATAAAACTAGGTCGTAGACAATAAGACTCGGAAGTACGTATGCGTGTAAATTAGTATAGGGAATTCAAAAATCTTAATAGGTCGTTTTTCTATACTGAGACTGTATATACTAATCGATGTGCATTTTCATCAAATGATATCATGGTTCATAAGTTAACTTATATAGGTATATCATTTAATAAAAATTCTAATATTCTCATTTTGATGGAAAATCAGTTGATCGAGACATGCATAATAGCCATCATATTTGTTAAACTAGGTTAGTACCCCGTGTGTTATATGTGTTGAATATATAAATTATTATATAATTAGTAAAAAAAATTTATGAATTATAAAACTATGCTTAAAGATAAAATATGATTATAATTACTTATAAATAGCTAATTTAAGTAATTAAACAATAATATATTTTTCTTAAACTTTTGTTTTATAAAAAATTTATGGTTTGTAAATATTTTTGTTTAAGTAAAATGATTTTTTTTTAATTCGTTGCCTTTTTGTTTTAAAAAGTATGTTTTTATTTAAATAAATAGATTTCAATTTATTAAATTATACATTTTTAATTTAAAAATGATATGAGTAATATTATTAGTATTCATATTAGTTTTAATAATAGAAAAAATGAGAAAGTTAGTATGATAAGGCTTACGATTGCGTCACATATTATCTTATTTTTTCTTATTATATATAGATTGATAGACAAACAGACAGATATATATATAGATAGATAGGCTAGAAACCCATTTATTAAACGGATTATAGTTAGTAATAAATACAAAGATTTACAGCATTATATTTTAATATAAGATATGCATTTTATATACGTAATAGTTCAAGAAAATAAAACAATTATATTATTTTTTTAACTCTTTTATCTTAATAGTTTTATTTTTAAAAATTCTTATTAAGATTCTTTTAAAAAAGAATTTATTTTTATAAAAATCTTGTTTATTAAAAACTCTGGTTTTTAATTATTCTGGTTTGTTTTATAAGATTATTTTTAGAAAAAGTTCACATTTTTTATATTTTTTAATAAGGCCGGATTTAAAATATTTGTTTAAAAGGTTTAGTGTTTTTGAAATTTCATATAATAAAAATTTTTTATTATTAGTTCTATTTTAATTAAAAAATGTGATTTTTTTTATTTTTTTTTATAAAATCTAACTTGAAAAGATACATTGATTTTAAAAAATTTAAATAAGAGAGAGAGAGAGAGAGAAATATTGCAATTAATAAAATTGATATTTAATAAGAGAAAGAAATTAGTTTTAATGTTTAAATTATTATAATACCCTTTTGAAGGGAAAAATAAAATGATAATGTCTAGAAAAATAACAAGTGGTAAAAAGGTAGGTTAAAAGAATGACATGTGACTTTATAAAGTTTGCTTTATTAGAATCTATAGATTAATAACTTTATAGTTGAAGTTAATTTCAAACCTATCAAAATCTGATGATCCTTGCTGAGATGAGACGATGATTGTTGAAAGAGAGGAGAGCACGCAACAAAACATGAACGTCCACTTGTACAACTTGGTACCGTGTGGCTAAACAGCCCCACCCATTGTGGTACACTACAAAAACGACGTATTTGTGTGTGTGGTGTTAAGTAGCGTTACCTCCCTTAGCCTATGTACAACAGTACATTATAAAAATTAGTTAATTTAGTTTATTTTAACTTTCTATATATAATTTTTGTTTTTTTATTTAATTTTAATTGTCCTTTTAATGAAACCTTTTTTTATTTTTCATTTATTCTATTTTTTTATATTTAAATGAAATATATTTTTTATTTACTCTTAATATTTTTAGTTAAGTTATATAGTTTTGAGTTAATTTGAATTTAAATTATTTTAGAAATAATTATTAATTTTAAGTGTTTATTCTTTAGGAAGATTATGGAATTATTGTTAAGGAAGGATTGAAAAAAAAAAATTAATGACACTGAAATGGATGAAAAAGCATGCTTTAGAGACTATGGATGAAAATATGACTCCGTCCACCCTAGAATTACTTTAGATATTATGGTCAACCTTAGCTTACATGTGTTTCATATTGTCTGTTTCATAAGCTAACTTTGTAAAGGTGCCTCCCAAAACTCACAAGAAATGTTTAGTTTTAAATCAAACTTTTCAAACCATTAAGTTCTTCATTCCATGGATTTAAGATTATATGTTCATATGAATATCATTTGTGTCCCTAACCTGTGTTAGAAGTTAGCTAAAACATTGTTGATCTCATTTGTGAATCACAAATACAAATGGTTGATGATAGTAAAATCACTAACAACAATCACTACACAACTAATATGACATACACGGGTCAGTTAGTTTGTAGCCCAATGGTACGAGGCAAAGCCTCTTAAAACAACCTAGGTTTAAATGGATAGAGTTATTTATTGTGTAATTTAGGAGTAATATATGTTTGTTGTTAAAAAATGATAAATATAGAGGGATCAATGGTATTATAAGAAAATTAAACCAAACTTCGCATACTATTTAATTAAGTTCGATCTATTGATACATTGTTAGTATGTTATTCTGATGGAATATATTGATCATTGAAGTTACGGTAACCTATGATTATTCATGCTAACTTTCAATAATTGTATAGGATCCTTTTTTATGGAAGCACGCAATCAAAAGTGAAGAAACTTTCAACATAAACTAAAATATTATTTTATACCCACGAAATGTTTATTCTGCAGGTTGCTCCAATAATGCATGTTTCATACCTTATTACATTTAAACACAAGTGGTAAAATACTAAAACCAAAATACTACATAATACATATCTTTTAAATGATAATTGTTATAAATGTTTGAAAACGAGTTGCAGAGGTTTTTCCTTTTGCAAAGTCACCCAAACTTTTCATTCATGTCGAGCTTCATTGGGTCCTGATCACTTGGAAGAACCCAATCAAATCGAAGATTTAACGAAGCAAGTATAGATTGAACACTCATGATACCAGAGGGTAAACCGGGGCACATCCTCCTCCCTGCACCAAATGGTATGAACTCAAAGTCTTGTCCTCTAAAGTCCACATTTGAGGCAAGAAATCTTTCAGGTTTAAATAAAAGAGGGTCTTCCCAAAGTTTTGGGTCTCTACCGATAGCCCAAATGTTCACCAATATTTGAGACCCACGAGGGATTGTATAATTCATAACCTCACAGGTTTGAAGTGCACGGTGTGGAAGCAAAAGAGGGGCAGGAGGATGTAATCTTAAGGTTTCTTTAATGCATGCGTTTAGATAAGGCAATTTTGAAAGTTCGGATTCGATAATGGTGCTAGAGTTGATTGTGTGTTTGAGCTCTTGTTGAAGTTTAAACATAACGTTTTTGTTCTTTATTAACTCAGCCATAGCCCATTCAATTGTTGAGGTTGTAGTATCTGTACCCGCTGTAAATAACTCCTGCAAGTAAAAAACAATAATATTCAAACTTGTGTATTAATAAAACGTCTTAGTAGAACACTCACGAAACTTGGTTATCATTTATCAATTCTTAATGAAAAAGACTTACCAATGCCAATATATTTATCTGGTCATTTGAGAACCCATTCTCAATTAGACGATCCATGAAACATTGTTCCATTTGCGCGACTGCAACCGATCTTCTTTCATTAATAATACCCTCCCAAGAACCAAATACTTCCTTTATATGCTTCAAGTTTTGATTCCTTAGCCCTTGAAGATCCAACCTTTGCAAGACTGGGAAAAAATCACTTACATTTGGTGCAAGTCCATTCACCAATATCTTGAAAAGTTGGTCTTTTAAACCACTTGCAGTTCCACCTTCATCTTTCAAATCAAGAAAATCTTTTCCAAACAAAATATTGCTCAAAGTGTTAAACATTGTTGTAAAAACAACTTCCTCAATATTCACAACTTGTCCTTCCTTACTACACAAGAAATCTATCATTTGAGCCAACTTTTCCTCTCTCAAGCGAGATTGCGACTCTAATGCCTTAACTGAGAACATCTCAGTCCGACAAAGGGTTCTTAACAATCTCCAGTTTTCGTTACAATCTAGTGACCAAATAAGTGTGTAAGGTAAATAATTACTTTGAAATGCATTCGGGACAAACCTAGAAGAAAGACATCGGTCTTGGCTCTTGAGAATCCCCATGGCTGCCTCCGGAGAAGATGCTACAATGAGAACCTGAGTACCTAAATGTAGAGAGATAAGGGGACCGTGTTCTTGAGCCAAGATAGCAGTTGAGACATGAGGATTCTTGCCTACTTGGTGTAGATTGCCGATGACCGGCCATGCCGCGGGCCTGGAGGGAGGTTTTTTTAGAGGTTTAAAGTATTTTCTAGTGATGAATAATAGAAACAAGGGTGTTAGTAGAAGGAAGAGAGATAATGACATTGTATGTTCTTTGAATGGAGGTGTGATATCCACTTATGTGTAATTCACTTTGTTCATGCAAGGGATATTTATATGTTTTCTGGACGGCCAATTGGTATTATTATCTGGTATAAAAATCAAGAAGAAACCTTGCAGCTTCTAGTCTTTCATTGAAAAAATATCGATGCCAAATGTAATATTTAATTTAATATTTTTGACTGGTCAAATATTTAATTTTATAACTTTTGTTTAGTATAATGGGGCCCTCTCTTTGGTATTTGTAATCTTTGATGGACTTTGATCCGGCTTTTGTTTGGAAGGGAACATTAAATTTTCGAGAACACAAGAAAAAAAAGTGTATATTACAAATTTTGTTTTTTTTAAATATTATTAAAATTCTAGATCGTTTTTTTAAATCATGATAGGTAAACCGAGTGTTTTTTATTTAAAAATTTATCAAGTTTTATGTCATGTTTACTAAATGAAGTTAATTTTTTTATTAAGTTTTTAGTAAATGACATTATTTTACCCTTACTTTTTAGTTAAGTGAAAGAATATGTAACTTATATTGTAACACCTTATGTAAATCCCAAATCGGCCTTGAACAGAAAAAATAACTAGTTCATAAGAAATGTGTCCTGTCTCTAATATCAACAACGGTTTTTGGGCCTATTTGTTGTGATTGAGGGAAAAACTTTACAGTTAAGCATGATCAGGTGTAGCAATCTTGGGATGGGTGACCTCCCTAGGTAGTTTTCACCCGCAACCAAAAGCAAATCCGTGTGCTGCTCGTGCGCAAAGCGGACAATATTGGTGGTATAAGTGGCCAGATGTTAAAAATGGTATCAGAGCCACTCTTATGTCGTTCGAGATGGTGGGCAACCTCATCAAGATGATGACTCTCTCGGTGTCAGAGAGACATCTTAGTCAAATTTCACATCCCTAACGGGGATGGTGGGGCAACCTCATCGCGGACGATGAGTCCAAAAGGGGGTGATTGTAACACCCTAGGCAAATCCCATATCAGACTGTACAGTTGAGTTTCTGATTTATAAAATATGTCGTGTCTTTAATAACATCAACGCGTTTGGCCGTATTGGCTATGGATGATATGAAACTACACTAAAAGCGTGCTCAGATGGTAGCAATCTAGGAATGGGTGACTTCCGTTGGAAGTTTTCACCCGATCAACTAACAACAAATCCATAAGCTACTCGTGCACAAAGAGGACAATATTGTGAGGGGCCGGATGTTACATATATTATTTATATTTTTCCTTTCTTTCTTCTATTTACTTGATTTTTTTATTTTATTTTTCTCACCACTTTTTTCATACAAAGTTATCTTAAATATTGTTAATTAATTTTATATATAAAAATAGAACTTTATTATAGATTTTGATTTTATTACAGTTTTTTAATATATTCAATTTAATCATTACTTTTCTAATACAATCAATAAAATTAAAGAAATCATAATACTTATTTAAACTAAAAATACAAATTACATAAGCTAAAAATAAGAATATCATAAATCACTAAGTAAAGTTAATTAAAACATAAATTAATTCACATAAGCATAAATATAACTACTCATTAAACCTTGAACCAAATAAGTAATTGATGTTATTATAAAAGGCGATCTCAACTCTATCATTGGTAAAACATCATTCATCACTCCCCACTACTTTTGTAATGTGAATTTTTGGCAAAGTTTAGACAATCGTAATGCTCTAATACACCTAACGAATCACCATATTGATATGCCGATGAGTTATTCCACTTACATTTACCTCATTTGAATACTTTAAGAACTGAATTACACTTCTTCGGAATTACTGTTCGTTTACGCACATATATATGTGTGATCTGAACATATGAATAAATTGCATGTTCTTTTGAAAACCTACATGTTCTAACAAAGAAAATGAATCCATACCACATTCAAATACTTTAAGGATAGAAACTTAAATAAGAATTATGGCAATCTCATTGGCAACCTTGTTTCATGATTTAATAAATCGAAGACCCACGAGGGTGCTAACTATTTGTGCCTCAAAGCCAGCTAACTAGTCCATTCTTAATACTACATCAAATCCTCCTAAGATCATAAGAAATAATCTAGTATGAAAGTTCTAACCTTCTAGTTCAATAATATGATTGGCTATGACCTCTATTACCTTTATAATCTTACCAACTCAAAGGAAATAAAATTACTACTTGAACTAGAATGAACTAGAATTAAACAGTATTGAGGTGTGTGTGTCTATATATATATATATAAGGGAATGTTCAAATGAAAACCAAAAGAATTGTGTAAACCAATAAAATAAATCTATACATTTGATGTTTAAGAACAACGACTTAGATTTGTTTGACTTTTTCACCACATGGTCCATAAAAGTACAAACTTCTGATTTTTTTATTAAAAAAAAATATAAGCCATTGATCTTAATAACAAAGGTGTATATTTGTTTATTGGTTACATAATTTCTTTGGTTTTCATTTGAACCCAACCCTAATATATATATATATATATTATATATATATATATATATATATATATATTATCTTACTGTTACGAACATACCTGACACAACTTCAACTTCTTCTCTTGTATCCTTCTAAGTGAAGGTGTTAGCCGTGGTCTTAGCTTTGTATTTTCTTTGCTTTTTTTCATCAATAGCTTTCTCGTTTCTTAAACCATCTAGCTTCAGATTCTTACAATCTCACGCTAAAAGCCCGGCTCCACCATAGTTGTAGCACTTACTTAAATCTATGCAACCATGAGAATAGTGTAAGTTTCACCACACTTGAAGCATAGATTGGTTCTCAATATGCACTCTCCACACACATCTGAATCTCCCACCCTTGATCTTTCTATATTGAGTTATTCTTCTTGGATCATCTTGAGGAGTTGGACGACTTTCTTTTAGGCTTAATACGAAAAGGGTCCATAGTACTTATATCCTCATGTACAATCCCACTCAACTACATAACTAACTTAAAAGTCCTCGATGCATTTTTTTTCACATATGAAGCTATTCTTTAATATTACACTTAAACCTTTTCTCCTAAATATTGAGTAAATGTGGAACTAGTGAAGCCATTTCATTAGATTTAAGAATTATATTGTGATGAGTCATGTTGCCAACTTTAGTCTGACGAATTCGGTCTCCCACCCTATTGATCTCATTCTATGGTAGAATTGCTTGATTTCTATCTTCTTCAAACCATTCCAATTCATCCTCTTTACATCCTTAGCATTCTTAGTTTTCTTAATATTTTTCCACCATAATAAAGCTTCTGACTCTAAAAGAGTGTGTAGCAAATTTAACGGTCTAATCTTCTTGTCATTAATTGATCTAAATAACTAATTCCATCTAGTCCATCCACAAGAATGTAGCCATATTGCCTTTCTATCATCTAATGGCAAGGGATTGCAGCCCTTGAAAACCTATAAATGCACATCTTAATAGACTCTTTGTTAGAATCATCATCATTAATCTTAAGCTTTACAGTTCTTTTGTCGTGATCTCATTTGTTTTCCTCACTAGAGTTGCCCATCTTTCACGTACACATTTCTTTTTATTCATTCCTTACTTGCCTCTATGCCTTTAATCTTAATTGATCTCAAGCTCTTTAATTCTTTGTGTGATCTCCTTTGCTTCCCTCAATAGAGTTACCTCTCCTATAATCTACCCAGCCTTTTCTTATCCCCTTCACCCCTTCAGTGTAGATTAAAGACATAGTGGGCTATAAAATTTGATAAACCTCATTAGCGATTGCCTCCCTAATAATATGATCAAAGGTAATTTCTTCTTCTGAAATCCTCGTTTGTTTATTTTAACTTCCTCGTGTCATTTTCTCTCGCTCACTTCTAGTAACTAGTGTCTACTACTACAGCCACCACTACCTCCTTTTTATCGGCTATTATTTAATACCTATGATAAAGATAGAATACAAATTATTATCATTCCAGGTAATGGTTCAAGACATGATAAGTATTGTAAGCTTATAATAATAGTGACAAGTTGTAATTAACTACTTACTTTATTTTTCATGTTCTAGGCATTTTCTATTATGAGCAACGTAAACATTCGCACTCCTATCCCTACTCTAGTTACTATTGTAGGTCTTAGGTAACATAGATCCTATCTCTATCTCTAAACTCCTTGAGTTTAGCTACATGTACTAACATCTTTGAGTTGGTCTTATTTTTAATTTAAGTTAAGACGATAGGAATGTCAACTATTGTTCTAATACCAACTTGAAATGCTCCAAAGCCACGTAGTCTCACATATGGACACATTCACATTAAGCATATAGTTCTTAAATCGAAGTTGCATTCATAGCACGGAAAGCAACATAAAATAGCATTATTTTTTGATATTTATTTCATAATATTGAAGTCTGACTAATAACAAAAACTTAAATAATAGGATACCAGTCTTCAGCTTTGGTAGCCTAAAATTCCATGCCATCTCACCTTCGCAGGCTCTTTTATCATTCCTACCCCTTAAACTAATTTACAAACTAAAAGTGAAATGCACTTAGGGAGTTAATAGGGTTCATAAGTCATCTAAAAATAATGTATTTTCACATTGAAAATAACATTACTTCAGCATAACATTTATATACTATGATGTATACTATAAAAGGGTGTTTTACAAAAGGGTCTATAATAATCCCATACAAGCATCATAAGGGTCAACATTTCCGTGTGTGATCTTTCCCATACAAAAGCCATCATTCACATACAAGTGCCATCGTTCGTTTTCTTTATTAAATTATCCCATTGTCATGCATTGCATTCAAGCATTCTTCGTTTATGTAGAAAATTTTGTACGTTCATTTAGAAAATATTCGTTCATTTATTAATAAAACATTCATTAATTCTTTACTAAGGGGACGTTTGGTTTCACAAAATTCTCAGGAACTAGAATTAGAATTGGAAATTTTCCATCCAAAATCATGTTTGGTTGGTCAAACGGACGTATTGGAATTGGAAAATTTTTCCTCATTCATTGGATTCGCATTCCTTCCACTTACCTATGGAATGTTTAACAATTCAATGAAATGTTCAAAATTAAATTCCAATTTCACTCAAATTGACCAACCAAACACGTGGTCAACTTCAACAACATTCCAATTCCATTCCAATTCCAATTCCATCCTTTGCAAAACATTCTGCGAACCAAGCGACCCCTAAGCGTGCATACCGCCTTGAAACAGATTCAAAAAGAGACTAGAACTCACATTGGAAAATAATTATTGTTAGCTACAAATTGAATAACTTTTAACATAACAAAAACTTGTATCACTCAACAATTTAATAAAGGTTCGTATGTGAATTAGGCCAACTTTCACATACTATAGGATATCACAACAATACTCAATTTCGGATAGACTTACTGCGAAAGTATATATTTACACAAACTACACTTTTGAATAAACTTCCATCGGAAATTTCTATGAACATTCGTCTAAGATACTTTCCGGGTACACATTCTTCTGAAAGTATGAACCCTTTCTCAAACATCTTCTGTTAATATTTGTCGTCCAAAATTTAACTTTCGAGCGAAAGTACTCTCTCGGATGAAACTC
>CM046469.1:41504632-41517132 GCA_025506415.1 Flaveria robusta
GTTTTCACGGTTTTTAATTATAAACATGGTTTTCATTTGATTATCCATCCCCTATATATATATATATATAGGGGGTAGTTTAAATGTAAAGCAAGAGAAACTGTGTAAACCAATAAAACAAATCTCCACCTTGATTACGAGATCAATAACTCATATTTGTTTGACTTTTGTACACGTGTTACAATAAAAGTACAACTTTTTATTATTTTATTCAAAAAATATGAGAACTTATAAATCAAAAGTGGAGATTTGGTTTATTAGTTTACACAATTTCTCTTAGTTTTGATATGAACCCAATCCTATATATATATATATATATCTATACTATATTATAATGCACGAAGGAAGGATACCGGCCAAATTAAAAATTTTGTGATTTTTAAGCACGAAGTACAACTTAAATCAATTATTTCAAAGGGCAATATTGATATTTTAACCATGCTATAAACATGGATATTCAAATGTATTTACACATTGATCCCTTTATTTGTTAATATTATCATTTTAATGATGCTATAAACGTGGACATTTAAATCTATTTACACATTGATCCCTTTATTTGTTAATAATTTACTGTTTGTATGGTTGTTAGATATTTTCACTTAAAATATGAAAATGTTGTGTTTGATTTTAAGAAACAGTTACAGTGAATTCAAAAAAATCCAACTTACAAATGCGCACTAAATATAGTTCAGTTTATAAATAGTTGACCAAATCTCTTGAAAATATGAGTTTTACAACTCGTATTACCTACTGTACTACCATATGTCCACATGAAACAACTCAAATGACCTTTAAATCCTCCCATCACTCCCACACAGTTCAAACATGAAATTGAAAATCCAATTCCGATTTCAATATTTAAACCTCCCCTTTTCTATCTACTACTTCAGTTTCAGAGGTTAAAATATATTCTATGGTTGTTAAAATAGGCTTAAAAGGAGGAATTCGGCTTTTTAAAACAATTTGCGTGTATCTTTTCACGAATGTGACATAAAGTCTCTAAAAACATATCAAATACATCAAAATGAATATCCAGTACAGTCTGGATTAAATAATAGTATAACATGCAGCTTCACTTGTATTACCTGAGATTGCTAATGATCAATATAACCTGAAAAATAAAACAAACATAAGACAGTAATATAAAATTTCCGAATATTAATGCTCAGTTACAAATATATACAAAACTTCAAAATATGAAATATATACCTTTTTTTCGTAATTGTTGCTACTTAAATTCACAAAACCGAACAGAAATGAGAATACGTGTTTTATGCTGCATTATAGCTAAAGAAATTCAAAGAACTATGAAATAATAAATATCAGGTACATCTTTGTTTCATTATTAATATCTAAAAAAACAAATTACCTATATATCAATGAGAATACATTTGAATATAAAATATAGTATAGATAAACAAATTAACTATATATATATATAAATACAACATAAACCAGTTATCAAAATAGAATGTTTGTTTTATAAATAGTAAATATTAAAACTTTAAAAACAATAAGCAAACCTAAAATACATACACATACCTCATATGCTTATGAAAACTTTAATAGTTTATAAAGTTACTAATATATAACCTATAAAATGTTATCTAAATCCAAAAACTATTTGTATAAGCCCTTTTGGACATGAAAATTAAAATCATAGTTTTCAAAGATAGATGTAAATATTTTGTTGTTATTATTTTATAAAATAAACTTTATAAAAGACTTTCAATAATAAAATAAACTTTATAAAAGACTTTTTATTATTTTACAAATCTAACATTGTAACCGGTTTTAATGTACCCATTTTATGTTACTTCAAATTAGTTTAAATTTTCACCATATGGTAAAGATGGCGAAATTTATAACCCAAAGATGTTTTTTTTAATACCACCATTTAAAAAAGTCAGTAACAACAACCAAACAAACAACCTATTTGTAGGGGAAGCCCTAAATCGGTTGTTCTTCAGGCGCCAAACAAATATTCAAATATCCAATAGAAGTCTATAAATACATGCGAGTTCACAACTATTTTAAATGGAGAAAAACTAATCATGGCTTTGGATGCTACAACATTCGTGGATACCAACCCTTTAAGGTTGAACCTTTAGAACTTCTGCATACTGATCTCAGCAAATCAAAGGTACAAACATCAAATGTTACTATATTAGAATTGTATTAAGAAAAGAATATGTTTTAATAATTTTTAATTGTATATTTTCTTGTGTACAGGTTGTTTCTCATAACAAGGTTGGTTTAGAGCTAAATTGAACTTTATAGATATCATTGTTTTGTACTAATTTGATCTTTTTTTAATTTTATATTAAGCTATAATTGTATTAATAAATCAGGATGTGGAAGAACATAAAATGCAGAATATTGCAGATCTTGATGGCGATTTGAAGAAACATAATCCTAAAAAGGTAAATGGTTTCCATTTGTTTATGTTTAGATTCAAATTGTAAATTAACTGTATTATGCACTCTCATATATTTGTACAGGTTGATCTTGATCTTGATATAGTATTGAGATTATTTGTTGTGGTGCCATGTTTAGTCCCTACAAATCTGATCTTCAACGTGAATTTAGTGAGGAGGTAGTATTTATACTATTAAATTTGTTTTTGATTAGTTGTATGCTAACTTTTTTTTAAGGATTGCACGTTGAAGCCCACGCTAGGATATTCGAAAAAAAAAAAAAAATTAAGAGGCTTGATGAATGGAAATGGAGTGAGGCCATTGAGTTAGATGGTCCGATAACATTGACAAAGAAAATAAACTAGAAGACACTGCATGTTCAGCCAAGAAGCCAGAAATAAGAATTAAATTTTCTCGTGTGACAGTACAGAAGCGAAATAGACCTCATGTTGTTTAGATTTATGTTTAAATCAGAATATATACTTTTATATTGTTTCTTAGTTTTATGCATATTTTAATTAGTATAATAAAATTGTAGTTTGTTTTACAAGCATATCTCATGCTGTGTAAGTAAACATTCTTTCATCTATATAATATGGTTTTTGATATGTGGGTGTAGGTAAATTTCTTATATTTACAGATCTTATTAATTAACACAATAATGCACAAGATTTTTTTTTTAATATCTTACTCATAAATAGTAACAACATAAAACAGATAGGAGTAATTTTTAAACTGTATAGTTTAAAAGACTTTACTTTTTGGTATTAAGTGATACTATATTACAGATGAGTGCAATTTTAATTCTAGACTTTTCTTTATATTAATAACTTTTTCTCTTATTCTATATTAATTATAGATAAAATAAGTGACTAAAGCTGATACAACCACTGAAGTGCTGATCAATGTGACACCCAGTACTCTCAGGTTAACGCCAAAATCTTGATTTCTATTATCTAACCGTCTTCTTTTGCTTATTGTTTAACTAGATTACAATGATATGATTATTATTATTATATTTTTTTTAAAAACAAACTAAATTAATTATCAAACCCTTTCAACATTCAAACTAATAAACTAATAGATAAATCATAAAGTCCAAATTTCGTATTATCCAAACCCCCCCCCCCTAACCGACTTCCCTCTATCTACGGCCACCCCCCTTCCTATCGGTTGTCAAATAGTTGAAATCCCTTCCCCACTCCATTCGTAACCCTCACGCTAACCCCATCTCTCTCTCGGCTCTCTCTTCCTCGCTCTCTCTAGGCAACCGAAGACAACCGACGGGTTGTTCTATCTCCGGCAACGTCTTGTCATCAACCGCAGCCCTTCGTCAGCCCCGTACGGTACGTCTTTTGTCTCGTCTTGCATGCTCGGTTTCGATTTCGGTTTCGGTTACGAGGCTGTTGCGCGGTCTGGTTGTTCTTGTGTGTGCGCGTTTTTATGGTATTGGTGTATGCTTATATATATATGTATACGCTTTGGGCAATCTATTTAATCGATTCATGTATGGTTGTGTATGTGTTCGGCTTGAAAAATGGGTTCGGTTGGGAGGGATAATCGTGGACATATACTGTGTGTGTGACTTGGATAGTTCCATGGATGTGAAAGGTGGCTGGTGGAGTGGGTTTTGGATAATGGTTGGGAAGATGTTATGTATGCATGTTTGTATGATTCATGTATGGTATGTATGGTTAGGTTGTGGGTCTGCATGTGGATCTCGAATTGTTTCAGCATGAATAATGGTTTGGGTGGTTATGAAACCCATGTGCATGGAAAAATCATATATATTGTGTGTGTTATATCATATATATATATATATTTATAGATAACGTGTATTATGGCTTTAGCATGGAAGTGTGTTAAATATATATATATATATATATATATATAATATATATATATATATAAAGTGTATAAAGGGTGCCTATATGTATAATCATGTATACGCGTGAATAATTGGGTTAAATGCTTTCATGGATTGTGTGAATGTGCTTGTTTGTGAATGGGGGGAGATATCGATAGCTCGCATCGTAACCGAATCGGGGAACGCGAAATTGCATGGTTTCATTGTTCATATTTAATATTTTAAATATTAATTGTAACTCAGGTGGTTGGAAAATCATTAATCGTTCGTTACATTACCGATCTGTGCATTAAGGTGAGTTCTCAGCCCCACTTTACTTACTTTCTTTGGGGTGAAAGAAACGTGTGTTCTAAACGTATTTTCATTTGATCAGTATTACTGTAATATCACTTGTTTACTAGTGTTGTATTAACTTAAGTCCTCACTTTCGAACCGTTAATGTATGTACTTTAGCGAGGTAATTCTGAGTAGATCTACTGGGTTTGACAAACCCCACCCGGGCTAGTCGCGCTAGCACAACGGTACGTCAAACGGGTGTTTAATTGACCTAATTTCAGTTGCTGTGACCTGTGTTCACAGCCGAGGCGTTCCTTTACATTGTCAGCTTCGGTTGCGAACTTCATACACTTAGTAACTTGTTAAGTAGACTAGCTATCTACTGATATTACTTTGTTTACTGTATCAGTTTACTGTTATGTTTTGTTTATCAAAACCTGTGGACTCACCAACCTTGTGTTGACACTTTAGCATGTTTCTTTCAGGTTCTTAAGGTGCGCACGAATAGGAACATCTCACGCTGCATTCATCATCGTAGAGTTTAATGAACGATTTACATTTTCTACAAACTATATTTATCTGGTTTTGCGCGTGTTTGCGCCGTTTGAATGATGAATTTATACGCTTCCGCATTACTTTCATGTTTTCATTTTAACTTTGACTTGGGAAATTTAATTTAAAATGAGCAAGTATATTTTGTAATTGTTGCGTCGTTTGGTGTAACTAATGGCTGAGATCCTGGTATGTCACGCGCCTAACGGTATTACCCCGTTCGTGTAAATTGAGGGTGTGACAGATTGGTATCAGAGCCAATGGTTATAGCGAACTAAATTAAATTTGCATTTCACTTGCATTGCATTTAGACTATAGCCTGATGCCTTAGTTACACACATAGATTATTAAGTTATACTTGCTACTGTTTATTTGCTTGGGCTTATTCCTGTGAGGGTTTACTACAGGGATGACATCTTCTTCACGAGTTCTAGGTAAGAGACCTGCACGTTCTGAGTCTCCTACTCCACCTGTACCTGATAGAGGGTTTAAATGGCCTCGTCTCCCTTACCCTTCTAGGGAGATAGACTGGGATCACCTTTTACGATACCTTCACGCGATGCTCCACGTGACTGGAGTTACTATTCTGATTGTGTATACCGTATGATTCATAGGGAGCGTGTTCCATCCCCGCCTACTACCGGACCTAGGACTAGGTCAGTGACTGCTTCTACGAACCAATTCTTCCCTCACTTCGTATCCCTCTCGAGCAGATTGTTGCGGCTTTGGTTGCTTCACTGGATACCGAGCAACACCGTATCAGAGTGCTCACGAATGAGAACGCCACCTTACAAAACGAGGTGCGTCAGCTACGCTTGCAGGTAGAGACACTCGAGGAGCGACTTTCGATGTCCATTAATGGGCATCATACCTTGACGGGTAACGTCATGGCACTCGCAGACCGCATGGTCGAGCAAGAACTTCATAGCGCAGGAACCGATGATCGAATGACTGGACTCGAGGCACAGCTAGCTGCACTTCAGATTGCGGATGATCCTGCACCCGAGGAAGACCCTGATGAGGATCCTGAAGAAGAGCCCGAGGAGCAACATGATGACGAGTCAGAAGATAGTAAGGGATCCGTTGATTCGCATTGATACTCTAGCCCTTCTATTTCTTTCGTTCTTAGACTTTCATTCTTTTTCACACCTAGATGGGAAGGTTGTTTTTCCCATCCGACTGATGCTTTTGGATTTTAGTATTTGATTTGATTGATTGTATACGTACTTACAATTTATTTGATCAGAAATTATTATTTGAACTTATTAGTTGTGTGTGTGCCAAATTCTTTTAATTACTTGTACTTAAATGAAGTAGATATGTTGTATATTACTTATTTTTGTATGTTGTGATTGTTAAGAATGTCTGGAAGTGGCCGAGGACGCGGACGTGGTCGTGGCACCATCAACATGACCCCAGCCGAGCTGGCGGCTCTCATCAATCAGCACGTGGCTGATGCTCTAGCCAATCAGAACCCCAACCCGCAGGCCGCTCCGATCGGTAAGCAATACCAAAATTCATTCTTGACGTTAACGTTTCGTCAGTTTTGTTAAGCTGTAACATTCGTTTGAAATCCTAAAGTCCTGATTTAATCTGTTACAGGTCAAGGGGTCTGTACATATAAGTCCTTTATGGACTGTAAACCTAATCCGTTCACTGGAGCGGAAGGAGCTGTGGGACTCGTACGCTGGTTTGAGAAACTCGAATCTGTATTCGAGATGTGTAACTGCCCAGTGGCAAATCGGGTTAAGTACGCCACTGGCACTCTAGACGGTGCTGCATTGTCTTGGTGGAACACTCAAGTCCAGATGTTGGGTGTTGAAACTGCAAACCAGACAACCTGGAATGATTTCAAAACCTTGATGAAAGAGGAATACTGCCCCCGGGAAGGTGCAGAAACTAGAGGCTGAATTCTGGAACCTCAAGATGACAGGTTCCGAGATCGAGGCGTACACCACGCGATCTCACGAGCTTGCTACCTTATGCCCTAACATGATCAACCCTCCTTCTTTGAGAATTGAGAGGTATCTTCATGGACTGTCACCCGAGATTCAAGGTATGGTCACTGCTTCCAGACCAAACACCATACAAGAGGCAATCAGACTGGCCCATAGGCTAACAGACCAGGCGGTTGCGCAGGGTAAACTACCCCCGCGCGGTTCTGCATCAACCACATCTGATAGTAACAATAAGAGAAAGTGGGAGTCTGGCCCTAATAACAAGCAGAACAATTCTCAACAACAGCCACAACAGTCACGAAAGTTTGACAACTCTCGTTCATCCAATCAATCATCCTCTTCATCACAGCATGGTGGTGGCTACTCCGGGACGTTACCTAAGTGTAACAAATGCAACTACCACCACAATGGGCCTTGCAACAAGAACACATGTGAAAGGTGTGGTAAGTTTGGCCACACTGCTAAAGATTGCCGAGTGAACATTACAGCTAAACAGCCAACCCAGCAGAATGAACAAAGAGGCTGTTATGAGTGTGGTAAGACCGGGCACATCAAGAGGAACTGCCCAAACTAAGGAAAAACAATGGCGGTGGTAATGGTGCTGATAACCGCAATGGCAATGGTAATGGAAACGGCAATGGCAATGGTAATGGTGGAGCCAAGGGAAGAGCCTTCGTCATTGGTTCAGGTGAGGCTCGTAATGACCCTTCTACTGTGACTGGTAAATTTCCTGTCAATGGTTGTTTTGCCTCTGTGCTATTTGATTCTGGTGCTGATAGGAGTTTCATTTCGCATAAGTTCAGTCGATTGCTAGATGTTAACTCTACAGTTTTAGACACAAGTTATACAGTAGAAATAGCTGACGGTAAGATCATAAAGTCTTCTCATATATACCGAGGGTGTAAGATAAGTCTAGCAGGGCACGAATTCGATATTGATCTTCTATCTATCACACTTGGTGGCTTTGATGTCGTTGTTGGCATGGATTGGTTGTCTAGGAACCAAGCCGAAATCATTTGTCGCGAGAAACTCATCCGACTACCTCTGCCTGATGGAGAGATACTCACTGTGGAAGGCGACAAGAGTGGTGCCGTGGTTGGCATCATCTCATACATGAAGGCTCAAAAATGTCTGAAGAAAGGGCATTTAGCGATTTTAGCCCTAGTTACTAAAAGACTACTGAGGAGAAACGACTAGAAGACATTCCTGTTGTTAGAGATTTTCCTGAGGTATTCCCCGAGGACTTACCTGGCCTCCCTCCGCATAGACAGGTAGAGTTCCAGATTGAGTTAGAACCTAGAGCAGCTCCGATCGCTCGGGCGCCATACCGTTTGGCACCGAACGAACTACAAGAGTTGTCTAAGCAATTGCAGGAATTACTAGACAAGGGATTTATACGTCCCAGCTCTTCACCCTGGGGAGCTCCAGTGCTTTTTGTGAAAAAGAAAGATGGAACCTTCAGAATGTGTATTGACTATCGGGAGCTGAACAAGGTGACGATCAAGAATAGGTATCCACTCCCGCGCATTGATGACCTGTTTGACCAGTTGCAAGGATCAAGTTACTATTCCAAAATTGATCTGAGATCAGGTTATCATCAGCTACGGGTTCGAGAGGAAGACATCTCGAAGACGGCATTCCGGACTCGCTATGGGCACTATGAGTTCGCAGTAATGCCTTTTGGACTGACCAATGCCCCAGCAGTTTTCATGGACCTCATGAATCGTGTTTGCAAGCCTTATCTGGATAAGTTTGTCATTGTCTTTATCAATGACATACTAATCTACTCTCAGAATAAGGAAGATCATGAGAAACATTTGAGGATCATTTTGAATTTGTTAAAGAATGAACAACTGTATGCAAAGTTCTCAAAATGCGATTTTTGGATGCGGGAAGTGCAATTTCTTGGGCATGTGGTGAACGAAAAGGGTATACATGTAGATCCTTCAAAGATTGAAGCAATCAAGGATTGGCCGGCACCGAAAACGCCTACTGAGGTGCGACAATTCCTTGGTTTGGCAGGCTATTACAGACGATTTATCGAGGGATTCTCAAAATTAGCTCAACCTTTGACTGCCCTAACCCACAAGGGAACCCTCTACAAATGGGGCAGCCAAGAAGAATCAGCATTTCAGACACTTAAAGACAAACTCTGCAGTGCGCCGATCCTAGCTTTACCAGAAGGAACTGATGACTTCATTGTTTATTGTGATGCATCCATCCAGGGTTTGGGATGTGTACTGATGCAACGCAATAATGTTATAGCTTATGCGTCTAGACAACTCAAGGTACATGAGAAGAACTACACTACGCATGATCTGGAACTAGGAGCTGTAGTGTTTGCCTTGAAGATCTGGAGGCACTACTTATATGGAACCAAGTGCACGATCTATACAGATCACAAGAGTCTCCAGCACATATATGATCAAAAAGAGCTGAATATGCGGCAACGACGATGGTTAGAATTGCTCAATGACTACGATTGCGCCATCAAGTATCATCCGGGTAAGGCTAATGTGGTAGCCGACGCCCTCAGCCGAAAGGAAACCTCCAAACCTCGTCGGGTACGCGCGTTGCAAATGACCATCCATTCCGATTTGCCAGTGCAAATCAAGGCTGCCCAATCTGAGGCCTTGAAAGTCGAGAATCTGAAGGCAGAATCCATGCGAGGCATGGAGAAACAATTAGAGACCAAGGCTAATGGGATCCGTTATTTCATGGAACGGATCTGGGTACCACAATATGGGAATTTACGAGAGCTAGTAATGGATGAAGCTCATAGGTCACGTTACTCCATTCATCCGGGTTCAGATAAGATGTACCAAGATCTGAAAAAGTGTTACTGGTGGCCAAACATGAAAGCTGAGATTGCCACCTATGTAAGCAGATGTCTAACTTGCTCTAAAGTTAAAGTGGAATACCAGAGACCATCCGGTTTACTTCAGCAACCGGAACTTCCGGTGTGGAAATGGGAGCAGATCTCGATGGACTTTGTCACAAAGTTGCCTAGGACTCCCAGCGGATGCGATACCATTTGGGTTATAATAGATCGCTTAACAAAATCCGCGCACTTTCTAGCAATCCGGGAGACTGATCGAATGGAGAAGTTGACACGAATTTATTTAAGAGAAATAGTCTCTCGGCATGGGGTGCCAATATCTATCATATCCGATCGCGACGCTCGGTTCACTTCTCATTTCTGGCAATCTTTGCAACGATCATTGGGAACGCGGCTAGACATGAGCACTGCGTATCATCCGCAAACCGATGGTCAGAGTGAGCGTACGATCCAGACACTGGAAGATATGTTGCGTGCCTGTGTGATTGATTTTGGTAGCAACTGGGAAACTCATTTACCATTGGTTGAGTTCTCTTACAATAACAGTTATCACACCTCAATTAAGGCCGCGCCATTTGAGGCATTGTATGGACGTAAGTGCCGATCACCTATTTGTTGGGCAGAAGTTGGAGAAAGCCAACTTACGGGTCCTGAGCTTGTGCATGAGACGACTGAGAAAATCGTGCAAATTCGTAACCGTATGGCAGCAGCACGTGATCGACAGAAGAGTTACGCTGATAAACGCCGTAAACCATTGGAATTTCATATTGGTGACAAGGTACTCCTAAAAGTCTCACCTTGGAAAGGTGTAATACGCTTTGGAAAGCGTGGAAAACTAAACCCTAGATACGTTGGACCGTTTGAGATTGTCAAACGGATTGGTCCGGTAGCCTATCAGTTGAATCTACCTGAAGAGCTTAGTGGAATACACAATGTGTTTCACGTGTCAAATCTGAGGAAGTGTCTATCTGATGAATCACTTTTCGTTCCATTAGAGGAACTAGAAATTGATGAACAACTTCGTTTCATTGAAGAACCAGTTGAGATTATGGATCGGGAAGTTAAAACCCTAAAGCGTAGCAAGATTCCTATTGTACGCGTTAGGTGGAATTCAAAGCGTGGACCAGAGTTTACTTGGGAACGCGAGGATCAAATGAAGAAAAAGTACCCACATCTATTCAAAGATCGGGCATACACTTCTTAAGGTATCATTCTAAAGATATCTTTTCTTTAAATTTCGAGACGAAATTCCCTTCAACAAGGGGATGATGTCACAACTCTCGCGAAACCTTACGTTCCTTGATTTGGGTTTGTTTTAGAGATTCCAGAAACCTCTTCTTCTGTTGTCGCTGTTAAATTTGGCGTGCTGTATAGAACCTGATATTCTAATTTTCGGGACGAAAATTCCTTCAACAAGGGGATGATGTGACACCCAGTACTCTCAGGTTAACGCCAAAATCTTGATTTCTATTATCTAACCGTCTTCTTTTGCTTATTGTTTAACTAGATTACAATGATATGATTATTATTATTATATTTTTTTTAAAAACAAACTAAATTAATTATCAAACCCTTTCAACATTCAAACTAATAAACTAATAGATAAATCATAAAGTCCAAATTTCGTATTATCCAAACCCCCCCCCCTAACCGACTTCCCTCTATCTACGGCCACCCCCTTCCTATCGGTTGTCAAATAGTTGAAATCCCTTCCCCACTCCATTCGTAACCCTCACGCTAACCCCATCTCTCTCTCGGCTCTCTCTTCCTCGCTCTCTCTAGGCAACCGAAGACAACCGACGGGTTGTTCTATCTCCGGCAACGTCTTGTCATCAACCGCAGCCCTTCGTCAGCCCCGTACGGTACGTCTTTTGTCTCGTCTTGCATGCTCGGTTTCGATTTCGGTTTCGGTTACGAGGCTGTTGCGCGGTCTGGTTGTTCTTGTGTGTGTGCGCGTTTTTATGGTATTGGTGTATGCTTATATATATATGTATACGCTTTGGGCAATCTATTTAATCGATTCATGTATGGTTGTGTATGTGTTCGGCTTGAAAAATGGGTTCGGTTGGGAGGGATAATCGTGGACATATACTGTGTGTGTGACTTGGATAGTTCCATGGATGTGAAAGGTGGCTGGTGGAGTGGGTTTTGGATAATGGTTGGGAAGATGTTATGTATGCATGTTTGTATGATTCATGTATGGTATGTATGGTTAGGTTGTGGGTCTGCATGTGGATCTCGAATTGTTTCAGCATGAATAATGGTTTGGGTGGGTTATGAAACCCATGTGCATGGAAAAATCATATATATTGTGTGTGTTATATTATATATATATATATATATTTATAGATAACGTGTATTATGGCTTTAGCATGGAAGTGTGTTAAATTATATATATATATATATATATATATATATATATATATATATATATATATATATAAAGTGTATAAGGGTGCCTATATGTATAATCATGTATACGCGTGAATAATTGGGTTAAATGCTTTCATGGATTGTGTGAATGTGCTTGTTTGTGAATGGGGGGAGATATCGATAGCTCGCATCGTAACCGAATCGGGGAACGCGAA